>QANZ01006742.1:0-16892 GCA_003254925.1 Chamaecrista fasciculata
TTTCCTCCATAATGGAGCCCTACACCCCAATTGGGATGGGTTAATTACTCATTGAATTTTGACTCACCCTTTGCTATTCATGCTTTTCATATCCATATTTCTATTAGTCGTCTTCTACAGCTTTGAGACGGAGTTGGCTAGTTCCCCACACTTGTTCATGTGGGTATTCATTAATTAGAAGAATTATGTACTGAGTTTTAGTATGCTAGTATTTCCTCTAGTGTTAGAGAGACAATTATGTGGATCTTCATTATATATGTATGACGAGTTGCTACACACAATTTAAGATTATTTTAGGAAAATAAGGATTACGATGAAGTGAATTCGCATTCACACAATTGCAAACACAATTAATGCAAAAGCCAAAAAATATAAGAAAGCACTTTCTTTGAAAATGAAAAGCCAATATATTTTATTTCACAACTAAGTCATAATATATGAATACTTTGTACTGTTTTTAGATAAGTAATATAGAGATAGAATATTTTAATCTTTCTTCTATATAATATGGTCAACGAGTATGTTTCTTGGCTAACTCTAAAAGATTCAATGGAGTACAACCATTTCCACTAAAACAATCCTTTGAAGCAATCTCAAACGATCTTTCCGTTTGATGGCCAATTATGTCAAATTGATTGTACTTTGATCTGTCTGGACAAATAGGTTTACCAGGAATGACGCAAGGCACTTTAATGTGCGTGAATCCTATATATATGAACAAGGAAACACATATAAGAATGAATAATAGCATGACAAAGAATTCGCAATTAAGAGCATTCTTTTAAACATTATAATAAAAAAAAAGTTTATTTTTCTTTTGAAATATTTAACAACTCAACAATAGTCTTAAATTTTGTTTCTTTACTTACCATTCATTTTAGCATTATCAAACATTTTTTTGTATATTTTATAAGCATCATATATTGTGTATAGTAAACCATGGTGTTTCTTTTGCAAGTCTTTCAGCCTTTGTGGAAGCTTGTCGTTATAGTATCTTGAATAACAAGATGGAGTTGGCTCACAAATTGCAAGGCCGGTCACCACAAACTTTCTAGCTCCAAGATCATAAAGTGTCTAAAAATTATTCAAATAACATAGATCGTGTCAACAATAATTATAGCAAGCTCGTGATACTTCAAAATTGTAATTCTAATATCACACGTTGCAATCAATTTCAATCGCTTAAGCCTCTAAGAAATAGTGAAAGTATAATAGTTAGAATGAACCTTGACTTGTTTTGTAAGTTCATCAATGAGAAAATCTGCAAAATCTTCAGGACTGAATTTGTCTGTGATGTTTTGATTCATCAGAGGAAAATAATCATTACTTCCAATAAAGAGAAGATAAATGGATTCGGAAAGGTGTTTGCGCAATTTCTTCTTGTCCTTAATTGCTTTCGGGAGATCTTTTGTTGCGGTAATGGTGAAGTATTCAACTTGTTGCAATAGTGATAGACATCCTCCCTTAATCATGATGCAGTTACAAGATTGTTAGAAACTATATGAGACTTAGTGATGAACTGAAAATCTAATTTTTGGAGCCAAATCTAGAAAATTGAACACATGATGAAATTTTGTGAGAGAAGCTTTGTCATCTTACAGCTCTTGTTGTGTTTAAGATGCCACAACCTCCTGATGCATAATTCACTACAGTAGTTGCTTGACTTCTCTCAAAATCAGAGAGATTTAAGTATGGTTGAGGAAATGGCAAGTGTAAAAATTCAGCTGTGTAAGGAGAATTATAAATATATGATGTAAGTATTATGTTATTTGAGGTAAATTCAAACGACATATAAAATTTGAAGTTTTTGACCCTCAAGCCAAAGCTTTCATTTGAGTCTATAGTAATTAATTTAGTAGTGGCAATATAGAATAAAGACGAAGATAAGTTTTTTGAACACCAGAATATATCCAAAGTTTTTTGCATAGTTGCGAATCACTCATGCAAACCCAGTATTGTAATCATGATTCTTTGATACCCTTTATAATACATCATACTAAATTAAATATTTAGTCACTAAAAAGGATTAAAAGACTTTTAGTTCTTAAAAGATATAAATATATAATCAATTTTCATGTTCTTTCATCAAGGTATTAATCAAATTTAAGGATTGATAAACATTTTTAACTTCAAATGAAAATTTAGAACCACATAGGATTTGTTGATAAATTTTTGTTAATAGTTTTAACAAAAAGACTAAATTGATCGTAATTGTATCTTTGGATAACTAAATCTTATAAGTTTATCTTTTAGAGACTAAATTGAGAAATTTACAATCTTTCATGAGTCAAAACATTAATTAATTCAGTTTATAACAATTATATAATTAAACAATTTACCTGTCATATTTAGTCTGCGTAAATTAACTTACCCAAAAAATCAGGTCCATTTCGACCATTACTGAATCGGCCAGTTTTATTTTGAAAATCAATGCCATAAGGCCAATTTGACTTTGCTGGTGTATCTAGATAGTTGTTGTTTCCAGCATCTGCTGTGGAATCCCCAAAGATATACATGCTTGGTACCATGGGATGTTTTCCATTTGCATTGCTGTTGAGAACATGGTGGGCAATAAAGGAAAAAACCAACAACAAGAATTTTGGATTTGCCATATCTTCGCTTCTTGAATCTGAAAGCCTCAAATATGTTTTGTATGGTATTTACATCGTATGAATTTATATATACAATTAAGTTACTAATATAGAAAAAATATAAGAATAGTCAAGTTAGTTAAGTGGGTGAGCTCAATTTGAATTAACGTTGGAAGACAACCACATTAATCTAAATCATGACTCATTTGAAAATTTTGCAATTTGTTTATAAAACAATAGACAATTTTTTTATGTGAAAAAGAAAATAATTGAACTGTTTGATTAATCTAAAATAACAAAAGATGAGTTGTTCTTAGTTTTCAAAACTACTCTTAGAATCTCCTTACAGTTCATTGAAAATTACGTTTTGACATGTCCACAACATCCTTCCAATTATAGCTAGTTAATGCTTTAGTAATGTTATTCTATTTTAACAACTAGTCAAAGTACAATATATGTTGCTAATATATATAAAAGGATCGTAGTTGTTGTGAGTTGTGTTATTTTATCAGTGCAAGATGTTATTTATTTTTTTTTCTAGTTAAACTGTATAATTTCTAAGACAAAAGAGTTCCTCTTCTATGTGCGCGTTATTATTGTTTCAGTTGTAGACTCTTAGGGCTAAAAAAGTGATGACCCATTTATAAAATTATATTGGCAATTCAACTTAACCCTAAAAATTATGGGGTAAAATAGCCTTGGGTCGGGTCAAGCTTAGTTGGTCCCATTTTAACAACAATACCTGTAATATGTGTGTGAGGTCCCGGAGTTTTAGGCTAATATTAAGAATTTAAGCTTACAAATTTTAGAAATAAGAAAACTCGGTAGTTTAGAACTCTAGATGTTAAATTTGAAATCGGTACATTTTTCCTGAGCTTGTGGTAAAAATTTGGGAGCAAATAGAATTAAAAATCTCATCTGAGTTTTTCTTTAGACCCGATAAATGACACCTTTAAGTAAGAATTGGAAGATGTCAGAGTCAATATTTCAAAAACGAATTTCATATTTGAAATCTACGCTCTGTAATGAAGCTAACAATATAAAGTTTGTCAAGAAATGCGTTTTCTAGAATATTGAGTTTTGAGGGACTATTTCGTAAAGATTCAAGTATTTTTTATGTTAAATTTGTAATTTCAGCCTTAGAAACTCTGCACCAGAATTCCTTTTCTACCCCCTAACTTTGTGAAATTTGAAAACAACCCCACTACCATTCTAAAACCCCAAAACGACTCTTCCTCCTCATTCACATCTCTCCCTCATCTCTCATTTCTCTCAAGTCTCCAGCCACCACCACTCCTTCGCCCTACCACCACCACTTCCGGCGACAATCTCCAGCCAGCCAAAAGCCGCCGGCGACCTCCATCCAGCCACCACCGTCGTCCGCCCTCTTCTCTTCTCTAGGTGACGTACGTTTTTCCTTCTTTTCATCTCTTTTGGTCCTTCTCTCATGGTGGTATGAATTTTTGCTGATATTAATCAAATTCCTTGATGCTAGCTTGATCTTTGACCTTCACACTTCATTCTCCCAACCTCCATAGCCATTTTTGAAGCCACACAAGCTTGGGTAATTGCTCCAAACATCATTTTCGGCCAAAATGAAGGTATACCCGAAAATCATCAAATTCTTCATTTTTCTTGATGTTCTTTGTTTGAATAGACCATTTGATGATAGTAGATCATGTTGGGTACCTCTAGAAGCTATTAAAACTACATAAAGTTGAGTTTTGGGGCTGTTTTGATTCTAGGGTTCAAAAGTGACGAAAATTTGGAAATTTTGGGGTTTTTGATGAAATCTCCTTGTTTTCTTAAAATTGTTAGTTTAGATGAGTTAATTGGATAATAGAAAGGAGTTCTAATGCTTTGGTTTGAATTTTGAATGAGTATTTTCAAAATGGGTTATCGTGTATAGAACTTTAAAGTTGCATTTTGGTCCCTATGAGTTATTTTGATGGCTTTAACAAACCAAATGACACATTTTGGAATTATAGAGAGCTTTGGAATAATAACATTGAATCCAAGGGTGATGAACAAATTAAACAAGTTTTACTTGAAAGGGAAGAAGGTGATAAACATATGATTGTGAGTTCTTATAAATATTTGATTTTCAAAACATTGTTAAAGCTCCCAAATTGATACCCAAGTCTCTTGTTGTTCTCTTAAGTGTTAGGATCCTAAGTAGGTGTGGGTAAGGTGGGATAAGAGGTCTTGTTGCTAAGAATTAGAATGATAGGTTGTGAATGCTTAGACCTTAAAGGTCACTTAAAAGTTAATTCCTAATTGCAAT
Source organism: Chamaecrista fasciculata (assembly GCA_003254925.1). Taxonomy (NCBI): domain Eukaryota; kingdom Viridiplantae; phylum Streptophyta; class Magnoliopsida; order Fabales; family Fabaceae; genus Chamaecrista; species Chamaecrista fasciculata. Next base: position 4,876 of record QANZ01006742.1, read on the forward strand.
TTGGTACCCTGTGGTTAGGGGCGGTTCCCCTTTGGTACCCTGAAAGAAAAATTTTTGCATTGTGGTACCCCGTGGTTTGCTCCGTTAGCGATTTGGTACCCTGAGGTTTTTTTCTGTTAGGATTTAACGGCAAATGTTAGTTAAAATGTCAAAAATCTCCCAAAAAGTCTTCTCTTATGCGTTTAAGTCCTTTCCCTTTACTAAAAGGGATCAAAACATAAAGAATTAATTATAAAAGGGTCTTTAGAATTCTAATATTATAGATTTTTCTCCTTTTCATAAGATTTCTTTTGAATAGGTCCTTATTTAATTACACTTTAATCCCAAAAGTTTATGATNAATATTAAAATCCCTAAAACCCTAAACCCCAAGCCCTAGACCCTAAACCCTAAACCCTAAACCCTAAATCTTATTTTGATCCTTCAAACTTGCTCAAAGTTCTGTTTTGGTCCTTCAAATTTCTAAAAAATTTCATGGTTAGTCCCTCATCCAATTTTTATGTTAAATAAAAGAAAAAATGGTTACATTCCCTAAAAGTTTAATTTTTTTGAAGGCAAAACACCTTTTCGTGCCCCTAACGTTTGCAGTGATTTTCAGTTATGCCCCTAACGTTTCATTTTGTTCAGACGTGCCCTCAATGTGAAACTAACGTTTCAATTATGCCCCCAATTTTGACTCAATGTCCATGTGGCAATTTTTTTTACTGATGTGTCATTTTTTTGTCTACGTGGCATGATGATTGGACATTCTTATTTTTTATTTCACCGTGGCATGACGACTGGATTTACATTTTTGAACATAAAAATTGAGTAAACTAGCAAATCAGTCCCTGGATTTACATTTTTCATCATTTTCATTCATTTTAGTCCCAAATCCTCAAAATAAAATTGTTAAGTGTCCCAAAACTCTTTCAAACATTTCAATTTAGTCCTTAAAAATATTAAAAACCCTAAACCCCATTATTTTCAATTCCCCTTCTTTTTCATCATCTTCATTCATTTTAGTCTCAAATCCTCCAAATAAAATTCATCTTCATCTTCGAAGAAACACTACAAAGAGAAAAAAAAATTAATTTGGCTATTCATCTTCTCCTTCCCAACGCTACAACACTATTCATCTTCGAATGAACTCCCAATCACAGCAAAAGAAGATTTCGGTCGTCGAGTTCGCGAGCTTCGAATGAACTCCATTATCGTCATTTGCTACATACATGTAAATTTAACTATGAAACAAAATATCACTTCAACAATGATTCATTTCCACTATTCATCTTCATCTTCTCCTTCCCAAAATCCATCTTCATCTTCCATTCAACTCACACATGCACAAATCCATCTTCTCATTCACTCAAAATAAATCGACGAAACCCACTTCTTGCGAAACCCTAAATCGATCTGCAATTTTTTTTGGTTTTCGTCGGAGAGGAAATCGGAGCGAAATCGCAGAGTGGGAGATTGAGATTTGAGCTGAACCGACCCAGATTTTTGTGTGTGTGGATTTGGTCCTTAAAGGTTAGGTTTTTGGGGGTTGTGGTATAAATTGTTTTTTCAATCTGGGAAGAAGATTCGAATTTGGCCATTTGGGTGTGTGTGGATTTGGTGAAGAAGAAGATTTATTTGAATCTGGAAAGAGGAAGAAGAAGGAAATAGTGTTTGAATCTGGAAAGAGGAAGAAGAAGGAGATATTGTGCCTTCTGCATTTTCTTTTTTAATTTTGGTGTAAAATCAATTTAAATCCTCATTTTCTTTCCATTTCTTATGTTTTGATCCAATTATAAAAGGAAAGGACTTTAATGCAAAATAATAAAATTTTCGAGAGATTAAAGTTAGTTTCTTCCTTTTTCGGGGGTTTAGAGGTTTATAATTTTAGGGTTTAGGGTTTTTAATATTTTTAAGGACTAAATTGGAATGTTTGGAAGAGTTTTGGGACACTTGACAATTTTATTTTGAGGATTTGGGACTAAAATGAATGAAAATGATAGAAAATGTAAATCCAGGGACTGATTTTCTGTTATTTAACGGAAAAATTGGATGAGGGACTAACCGTGAAATTTTTTAGAAATTTGAAGGACCAAAACAGAACTTTGAGCAAGCTTGAAGGATCAAAATAAGATTTAGGGTTTAGGGTTTAGGGTTTAGGGTCTAGGGCTTGGGGTTTAGGGTTTTAGGGATTTTAATATTTTTAAGGACTAAATTGAAATGTTTGAAAGAGTTTTGGGACACTTTAAAATTTTATTTTGAGGATTTGGGATTAAAATGAATGAAGATGATGAAAAAGAGGGGGAATTGAAAATAATGGGATAAAATTTGAAGCCAGGGACCTATTTGACAACACACAAACTTTTTTTATTTTTAAATAATAATGCTGATATGACGCATAATAATGTTGATGATGTTGATTTTGTTGTTGAGAGGATTTTTGATTTGTGGGGCTTGATTTTGGAAAAATTTGGGGGTTTTGATTTGTTTGTAGTGTACTAGAATGAAAATTGTAGTTGAATATAGGGATTTTTTGATAAATCATAGATGCTCATTTGTCTTTTGAGGTTCTAAGGACTATTTTGATAAAGATCATAAACTTTTGGGATTAAAGTGTAATTAAATAAGGACCTATTCAAAAGAAATCTTATGAAAAGGAGAAAAATCTATAATATTAGAATTCTAAAGACCCTTTTATAATTAATTCTTTATGTTTTGATCCCTTTTAGTAAAGGGAAAGGACTTAAACGCATAAGAGAAGACTTTTTGGGAGATTTTTGACATTTTAACTAACATTTGCCGTTAAATCCTAACAGAAAAAAACCTCAGGGTACCAAATCGCTAACGGAGCAAACCACGGGGTACCACAATGCAAAAATTTTTCTTTCAGGGTACCAAAGGGGAACCGCCCCTAACCACAGGGTACCAAATTGTAATTTACCCTTAAATCTTTCTTGTTCATATGCTTATAGATTTGTTGGCATCAAGTGTTGATTGAAAGTTAAAGAGTGCGACCATCCATTCTCCAAGTAGTAGAGGTGAGTAGCTTTCTTATCCTGGCACCGCTTGAGGGCTTGTCTACTATATGGTAAGGTGTTCATGGTAACTAATTCTTTTGTTAATACACATATGGATTTGAGAAATTATAGTGGAATTGTATTTGATTCTAAACCCTCTTGAATAAATGGTTTGATAGAAGTAGAAGGATTCTAGATGCATGTGAAACACTTGCTTACTTGAATTTTTGTGGTTTTGTCGATCATAGTAATTGTTATTTAATAAAGTGTGCTGTTGTTATCGGTTATTGGATTTGCTTGTGATTGTGTATGTTGTGTGCGCTCCCGATGGGTGAAAAGCTGTGTGCGCTCCCCACGGGTTGAGGTAATGCTGTGTGTGCTCCCGATGGGTGAAAAGCTGTGTGCGCTCCCCACGAGTTGAGGTAATGCTGTGTGCGCTCCCGATGGGTGAAAAGCTGTGTGCGGTCCCCACGGGTTGAGGTAATGTTGTGTGCGTTCCCAATGGGTGAGAAGCTGTGTGCGGTCCCCACGGGTTGAGAACTTGAGGTGATGTTGTGTACGGTTCCCTCATGTGTGGAGACAGACTTGAATTATCATAATTGTGTTAGTTGTCATTGGTGGTAAACTAACTGTGAAATTTTGGTTTGCATTGAGACTTTACTTGCTTATAAATTATTGGTTATCATGAGCTGTTGTACATTGGGACTTTATTTGCTTATAAACTGATTACGGATATAAATTGGTTGAGTCGGCACTTCAGTTGTTGAAAGATTGAGGGTTTTGTGATGTTGAATATTAATATTATCTATATTTAATTTTTCACTATCTTTGAGAGTTGGAAAAGTAGTATGGGACTGTTATCGTATTGTTGTTCATCCCACAGGAGAATGTTATGGACATAATTGTCGACTGAGTTTTCACGATTTTGTATAAGCCCTTCCTTCTTTGTTTTCAAAACAGGTTTATATTATAAATCAGTATTGCAAGGAGCATCCTTACTCTTACTAAAGTTTTATTTCCAAAGATATGTTGAGAAAGACAAGCTCTTCAATGTTATGATAGTTTTAATTGATCCCTAAACTCGTTATGACCCTTTTCTCTCAAGAATTTTATAGAATTTGATCATGACACCCTTAATGGCTATAAATTTTAAATTGCTTAAGTGATCCTGTTAATCAACTTTTTTTTTTTACTCAGTAAAGGCCATGTGTAAAGGGGATTTCATAACTTGCTTTCCATATTTTCATTTTTGTTTTAATAAAAGGTAAAATCTCGTATCATTTTATTTAACTAAATTTTACTTTATTTCAAACTTTTGTTTGCTTAAATGAATCTTTAAAATAGGTTTTCTTAAACTCCATTATTTCTACAAAGTTTTTTTTAAAATCAATCGAGATTTGTTGTTCTATCAAATCGAAAAGGTTGAAATGATTTTCCCTTATTGTGTAGGCTCCTTTGCTCGCTAATTCGCATTATATTTTAATTATTGTACTTATCGGATTTGGTATAGTGAATGAATGTTATTATAAGAATTGTTTATTGTTGGCCCGTGTTGATATTGTTGGCGATCGCTTTCCTTACGTGATGATGCCCTACACCACGACTGGGATGGGTTGGCCGCTCACTGAGTTTCGAGTCACCCCTTGTTTTAAACTTTTCAGATGCAGATCTAGGATTAGCCACTACTTCTGCTCCGAGCAGGAGCTAGCCGAAAGCTCGCGTCATTGTTCGTGTGGGCATTTAATCTTCTTGAGTAGAGTTGTACTGAATTCTAGTGTGTCAGCTCCACTAGTACTTAGGGAGAGGATTCAGGGTTGTGTATTTATTGTTTTGTTTAACTAGCTAACGTGATGGGTTGATTGGCGTTGTATTGCTATTTGATATTTTGAGATATTGTTTCATTGCTTGATTATATTGTAAATTGATAGGCTGACGTAAGTATGCATGTGAACGATGAGATTATGAATGTCAGAGTATTGTTAAACGTATATTCGAATGCTGTGAATAATAAGGTTGATGTTATGCTACTTGGTATAGATGGATTGTGCGTAGGCTTACGGCATGGGTAGGCCCATGTCCGTGCCAGTCACGGATTTCCTTGGAGGGGGTCGTGACAATGTGTCTATTTCAAGGCATTCGAACACGTGTCCATCCAACACAAGAGGAGAGAAAATTTTATTTTTTAAATAAAAAATAAAAACAAGTTGCTAATCATTTCGACATAAGTTTTAAGAGAGCCTCAAGAGCACCAGAATGAAGATTGACAGAAATAAAAAATTATTTTTTCAATTGTTTTGAAAAGATTGAAGCCGCGCTTTTAGAAAAGTGAAACCAAAGTTCGAACAGAGTAGTGCCGAGGGACTAAAAGGGGAATTTCTAAGAAACATTAGAGACCGAAATAGAATAAAAAATAGGAACCAAAGTGGAACATAAGACAAATATTAGGGATCAAAATGAGTTTTTTTTAATCTCTTTTTGCCATTAATTTCGAACGAAACAAAACCATTGGGTACCAAAGTGCTAACGACGTAAATCACAGGATACTCAATTAAAAACTATTGAAGCACAAGACCCCAAAGTACAAATTGGCCAAACCAATGTACCCTTTATGTAAGGCCAAAACCCTAGGTGAAAGGACTTTTATTAATTACATTTATTTACAGTTATGTGAAATGTATAATTATTTTTATATGCTATGTTAAAGATTGCATGTTCAATATTGATTTATAAAGTATACCACTCATGAGTATGATCAATATATTATAATTCAATATCTTCTTAAGACATGGAAAAATGAACACGTACATCATGAAGATGAAACATAATAGATTTTGAAGATGAAGTAGGACTTTGAGGGGAAGTCAATTTATTATTACAAATAATGTACTTTTTTTTCTAGTAAAAAGATTATAGATATTGCCCCTCTCACATATATATATATATATTATCATGTAATGTACCTTGCTCATCTTTATATATTATATATATATATATTAACTTTAGTGATTAATTGCCTTTTATTTTCCTTCAATTGTCATAAATTCACTCCAAAGAACACCTCATTACACATCATTTAATCATATTCATCTGCCTTCCTTAGCATTATATCACCGTCCTCATTTCAACGTCTCTTGTATTGTAAAAAATAAATTTAATATTTTATAATAATATCCAACAAAATCCAGACACTATTATCAATAGTAAGTTTGAGGAAATGTTAGCTAGGTGAATCACTGGAAATTATAGGGAACCTACTTTAATAACTATAGTAAATTTCTTATGTAAAATCACAATTATAGTTATTATTTGTTTCATTTTCAATTTAATTATCTTCATTAATTTATTTGGGTTTATTTGACTAGAATAATCGTTTATTTACTAGACTGTTCTCATTCTAGTTCTTTAGTTATTATACTATTTCTAGTGGTGTACACTTCCAAGAGATTTTATAAATTTAAATCTAAAAATTATATAAAAAAAATATCAAAATTTTTAAAACTCATGAAAATTTTTGTTGTTCACTAAACTGATCTTCTAATCGATGTTGCCTTCTTTCATTCAAAGTAACTGTAACCATTTCTTTAGGTAAAGTTTGTTGGTGAAAGATTTAGGGTGCGTTTGGATGCCCCGTAGGGTAAAGGAGGGGTTATTTTGAAAAGGAGAGATAAGGGAGTAGTGTTATAAAGGAGTGTTTTAGTAAATCGTGTTTGGGAAAATGAGAGATAAAGGAGAAATTATGACGTGAAATTATTTTAAAGGGTGTGTAATGATTGTGTCATGTTGAAATAATTGTATTGGTATTTTAAAGTTATATAGGGGTAAAAAACTAAAAATGGTAAAGAGAAAGGAGGATAATGGAATGTTATTTTGGTGTTTGTTTTCTACTTTAGTAAAATGAGAAAACTAGAAACCTGGTCCCAGAATTTTGCATTCTCGGCCAGGTAGTTCCTGAATTTTGGAAATTACACAATCCGGTCTCTGAATTTTAGAAACGTTGTACTAATAGGTCCCTCCGTCACAGTGGGGTTACAAAAAAGCTGAGATGGCGATAACGAACGCTGACATGGCTGGTTATGTGCTGACGTGGCCGATAACTGCCACGTCAGCACCCATTATACCCGAAAAAAAATGTCGTGTGTGTAATATTTAGCCACATCAACTTTTTCAAGTGAAAATAAAATATGAGTTGAGCAAATAGGTGTGAGATTCTAGAATTTTATAGTGTAGTTTAGGATAAATTAGAGTAGTGTTAAAAGTCTTTAAGGCTTTAGATAGAGTTTTGGGCTAGTTTTAGGTCTGTGTTTAGAGTATTTAGAGTAGAATTTTTAGAAATAATAAACCCATTTATTGAGAATTTTAATTGTCACATTTGAAATCCCCTTATGTATTTAAGCTTGTGGTAAAAATTTGGGAGCAAAAAGAGATTAAATTTTTATCTGGCTTTGTCTCTGCACCCGACAAATGATACCTTCGAGTGAAAATTGAATGACTTTAAGGATAAAATTTCCAAAAACAAATTATATAATTATAATCCACTCTTTGAGACGAGTCCAACAATATAAGATTTGTCCAAAAATTGTATTTCTAGAAATTTGAGTTTTAAGGGGCTGTTTTGAAAAGATTGGAAAATTTTTGGGTGATTCTGTGATTTCAGCCTCAGGAACTTGTGTTAGAACTCCTTTTCAGCCCCCCCTAACTTTCTGAAATTATAAAATAAACCCCATCACCATTTTACCCCAATATTCGACCCTTCTTCTCCAAATTTCCCTACAACCTTCGTCTCTCACTCTCACTCTCATTCTCCACCACCGAAAGCACGTCAGCCACCCTCCACCACCACAGACGGCGCCGGCGACCTCCCAGCTCCGCCGTACACCGGAAGACATCCACCGTCGTCCCCCCCTCCTTTGGTTTGTACCATTTTCGTCCTTTTTCTTCTCTCTTCTTCTCCATTGGGTTTGAGCTAATTTCTCTTGGTTCCCTTCAATTTCTGGTTGCTCTTTGATATTAGCTTGATTATGGAGTTCCATCCTTCCTTCTTCCCACCTCCATGATCAAATTGGAAGCCACACAAGCTAGGGTAACTCCCATACTCTGTTTTCGGCCAGATTTGGGGTATGTCCGAAATTCTTCTATTTCTTCATTGTTTCTTGATGTTCTTGCTTGAAATGGACTCTTTGATGATAGTATATCATGTTGGACACCTCTAGAAGTTATTAAAACTCCATAAAGTTGAGTTTTGGGGCTGTTTTTATTCTAGGGTTTCAAAGTGACGAAATTGAGAACTTTTGTAAAATTTTTTTTGAGATTGTGAGGAGTTGTGGATTTTAATGACTTGAATAAGTTCCTAGTATGATTCTAGATGTGTATTCACCTTGATATTGAGTTTGGAATGAAGAACTAAAATCTAAAAATTTAGTGAAGTTGTCAAGTTTGGGTTTTAAGCTAAATTGATTATTTGAATGGTTTTAATGACTTTCTCTACTAATATTGTAAGCACTTACACAAAAAATCTGATATTTAAAGTGGGAAAAAACAAATCTCCATTTTCTTTGACCTTATAAGGGAAGTGTCTCACTTCTTGAATTTACCAAAATTGATGGATTTGGTGGTTTAAGTGAGAATTTGTTATGGTGTTAATAGTGTTTGTACTAAAAGAATGTAATTGATTGTGAACTTGAATAGATGGAAATATTGAAGGAGATTCTAAGTATCAATTGGCCTATGTTCATAATTTCTTACTTGATACTAATTTTGAGTTGGTGGCTATTAAACGCTTGATAAAGCTCCCAAATTTATGCCCAAGCCCCTTGTTGATTGCTCGATTAGGATTTTAGAATTTTAGGTGAGTGTCATTAGGAGTTAGGATAGGTGTTGGGAAGTGGGTGATGAATGAAAGTCTTTCCTTAGCTATTTGTATAGAATTGGACCTTCGGGTCACTTGAGAATCAATTTCTAGGTGGTTTAACTTAATCCTTGTTCTTATGTTTATAGATTTGCCGACATCTGTTGTTGATCAGAAGTTAAAAGGTGTGGCTTTCCATTCTCCTGGTAGAGGTGAGTGGCTATCTTATCCCAGCCCCGCTTGAGGGATGCTTGTCTATTGATGATGCTGTATGCTACACTAATTGAACTGTACTGAGAAACTGTGTTGATGATAATAGTTTGGTTCTGGTTGCTAATTTGTGTGTCCATTTATTATGTGTGGATCCTGAATTAAATATTTATTTCGTTCCTGGTATGTTGTATGTTCTGATTTGGCTGAGTTGATTTGTTCTCGTGTTGTATCGTGTTGTGTTTGTATGTGTTTTTTCACTGTGGAAATGGCCCTCATGCATGGGCGGAACCTCTTGGGGACGGCGATACGTAACGCCCAAGAGGAAAGGAAGCGAATATGGAAATGGAAAATCCCTGGGGACGGCGATACGTAACGCCCAGTGGATAAGGACTAAGTAAGTAAATGGATATGAAAGTGAGGAACCCTGGGGACGACGATACGTAACGCCCAGGTTGGAATTGGAAATGAGAATGTGAGTGCTGGGGACGGCGATACATAACGCCCAGCTGAGTTTCGATAAAATTGAGGAACTTGTTTGAAATCCTATTTGGTTGTGAATTTAAGTTTGCTTGATATTGTCATGTGTTAATGGTTGGGGTGGCAACTCTGGATTGTCTGTGTATTAGTACTTGTTTTATAGGAGAATGTTTAAATATAGTTGTCTTTGGGAAATTTTTAAGACTTATCTATGTTACCTTCCTTTCTATGAAGATGAATCATTGTTCTAAATCAGCACTTTCAATGAAACCCTTCTCTTTCATTAAAGTGATTCTCATGGCATAACTTGACGTTTTCGTTAATAACTCCCTCATAGTGCTAATGCAGACATTACTATATATTTCATGCCAAGAAAGGGCATTTTCCTTTTAAATCTTCAATTTCTTAAATTATCTTCAATTTCCTTTGAAATCCCTCATAGTGCTCATGGCATTCTCATGGAAATTTTTAAGACTTATCTATGTTACCTTCCTTTCTATGAAGATGAATCATTGTTCTAAATCAGCACTTTCAATGAAACCCTTCTCTTTCATTAAAGTGATTCTCATGGCATAACTTGACGTTTTCGTTAATAACTCCCTCATAGTGCTAATGCAGACATTACTATATATTTCATGCCAAGAAAGGGCATTTTCCTTTTAAATCTTCAATTTCTTAAATTATTTTTTTAAAGTGGGTTTCTTACTTGTTCCTAAACCTATTTTAACCTTGATAAAAATTGTTATCGTTCTTCCTATATTCTTGCTAAAACTGTGTTATTTTCTAAAATTTGATCATTTTTTTTTCTTCTTTCTTGAGTTCTGTTACTACAAGTTCAGTTTCCTCTTTTTGCCTCCTTTACAACCAAATGTTTATATATTTATTTATCTAGTCCTTGTTTTTCTTGAATGTTTTACAGTCCTCCCTCATTACGTTGTTATCTATTGTCACTTAATTGGTTGCGTGTTCTAAGCCGTGGTCTGTGTTGGGTTATTGAAGTTGGATGTATATTGACATAGATATGCTTTATCCTTGCTCATAATTGTTGATTTGGTTGGCTACCCCTTACCATACGTGGTGGAGCCCTACACCACGACTGGGATGGGTTAGCCGCTCACTGAGTTCAACTCACCCCTTTCCTTTTACTTTTTCAGATCCAGGTGTTGATCAGGCCACTTCATCTGCTCCGAGAGGGAGCTGACTTGAAGCCCACATCCTTGTCCATGTGGGTGATTTTGGTTTTGAGTAAAGTTTGTATATATTCTAGATTTGTCTGCTCCACTAGTACTTAGGGAAGAGATTTGGGTATTGTGTAGTAATATTTTTGTGCAACGTGGTTATGTAAGAGATTTCCTGATAGTTCACTTACTTAGTTATGTTGAAATGATGGTTGCATTGACTGAATGATACTGGAATTGATAGTTATGCTTTCAACTGTGAGACTGTGAATGTTTAAGCAACGCTAATTGTAAATATACTGTATTATCAGTTTGATGATGTGTTATGTGATGAGTTGTATGGTGGGTAGGCTTACGGTATGAGTTCGGCCCATGTCCGTGCCAGTCACGTGCCTCCATAATGGGGGTCGTGACAATAGGTCCCCGACCCATTCTTATCCCGTTATTCTCAATTCCCCCTCTTTTTCATCATCTTCATTCATTTTAGTCTCAAATCCTCAAAATAAAATTGTAAAGTGTCCCAAAATTCTTCAAAACATTCCAATTTAGTCCTTAATCCATGAATCTTTCAAGGACTAAATTGATACACAAGGACTAAATTGAAATAAAAAATATTAAAAATCGTAAGCCCTAAAACCCTAAACCCTAAATCCAAAACACTTAACGCTAAACCCTAAAACCCTAAACCCTAACCCCTAAAAGAAAGAAGCCAAAAAACCATAGCCATCTCCGACCCTAAATTTTTCAAGGACTAAATAGTATTAAAAGGGAAACGTATTTAGATAATCTGAGGACCTATTTGTACAATTATGTAAAACAATGAAGATGATGAACAAATCGAAGAAGATGAACAGTGAAAGATGAGGGTCTCAAGCAATCTCTTTGATTTGTAATTGATAATAACGAATTCGTTGAGGGTCTCAAACAATTTCATCTCTTCAATCTTTCGTTTTACAATTTCATCAATGAACTTGTTGAGATTTAAGAAATGAGATTTAATTTAATTATCTTCATTAATTTAGGGTTTTAGGGTTTTTAATAATTTTTTATTTCAATTTAGTCCTTGAAAGATTCTTGTATTAAAGACTAAATTGGAATGTTTGGAAGAGCTTTGGGACATTTTGCAATATTTTTTTGAGGATTTGGGACTAAAATGAATGAAGATGATGAAAAGCAGGGGGAAGTTGAGAATAATGGGAGAAGAATGGGTCAGGGACCTATTTGCTCAACTTAGTTTTTTTTTTGTATATGCTGATGTGGTGTAAAATTACACAAGTGGCACCTTTTTTTGTTTTGGGTTATAACGGGT
>QANZ01006758.1:0-14065 GCA_003254925.1 Chamaecrista fasciculata
ATCTAATTTATTATTCCCTAATATTATAAACAAGAATATAATTGGAAATAGATTAATCCTATTATCTATTTAACAATTAATATATTTAAACTTGTCCAACAAATTTAAATATCACAAACGTAGATATTTATTTAAGACAAGATTTCATGTCCTAAGACACTCAACTATGTCTTAAACCGTGTCACTAAAGTGAACCACAAATTAACCCTAATTCGTGTCCCAGTGTGGCATGTTGATCCTGCTCATGTGTGACCCAGCAGGCCTCACGTGAAGTTGGCAGCAAGTCATCTTTATGACTCACAAGTCGAGAGCGGACTCTAGCAAGCCATCACGACTACCCAAAACACGCGAGTTATCGCTTTGTCACACGATATATCGGTGATGGATAAGGCACGGGAAAGTCATCCTTAATCCAAACCACAACTTTTTCGATTTCCTGAGTTAGTCCCATTTCCTTGTATGGCCATACATTCCTTGGACAGACTCATCGAGGGCACCAGTTAGATATCTCTCATCTTCAATGAGGGATTTTGGGAGTCTGTTGGAGATTGTGCCCTAGGGCCAATCATTTGATGTAAATGTTTTGAACATTTTGACTAATTTATGGAAGATAAATTATTTTGCTATCATATTATTAGCATGTTTACTATGATAGCGTCCTTGATTAATTATGAGATAATTAATCTAAACTGTCCCTGGTAGATTGTCCTTGTGGGAGCGAGAATGAACCAAGACCAGCATGACCTCGGTGTATGGAGATACATGCACTAGATGCTTTATGAGAGTCCTGGTGCAATTATGTAGGGGGGTTACAAGTTGCTGGACCGACCCGGAGAGTCCTACATGGGTTTAGTCATAAGCAAGTCTCTCCTGTACTCTTGACAAGATGCCCTTAGACCTAAGGTCTTGACTATTCCGGCATTGTAGTTGTCGAACTTTGGCATAGTCCAACGTTGCCCGTAGCAAGGTAGCCATACAGGCTAGGTACGGGTTTGGTTGATTGTAGAGCTGAGGAATGTGGTTGACCAAGATGGGTTGCACTAGGTACAATCATCAATTGAAATGTTCGTATACTAGGTACATTCATCAATGCGTCTAATCCCCATCGACGTTACATGGCGTTCATGTATGACCCGTGCTAGAGGCTTCGTAAGAGGATCGGCAACGTTATCCTCGCCTGCTACTTTGCATATCTTCACATCACCTTTGTCAATCATCTCTCTGACAAGGTGATAACGCCTGGGTATGTGTTTGGTCCTCTGGTGGGACCGTGGCTCCTTGGCTTGTGCAATAGCTCCACTATTGTCACAATACAAGGTAATGGGATCAACAATGGTCAGAACCACACCAAGCTCAGCAACGAACTTTCTAATCCACACAGCCTCCTTCGCTGCATCTGATGCTGCAATATACTCAAACTCTGTTGTAGAATCAGCAATCGTGCTCTGCTTGGAACTCTTCCAACTCACGCTGCCACCGTTCAGGAGAAACACGTATCCAGACTGCGATTTGAAGTCATCTTGGTCAGTTTGGAAGCTGACATCTGTGTAACCCTTTACACATAGCTCTTCATCAGCTCCACCGTAAACCAAGAACTCATCCTTAGTTCTTCTCAAGTACTTAAGGATGTTCTTGACAGCGATCCAATGATCCTCACCCGGGTCTTGTTGGAATCGGCCCGTCATGCTTAGGGCAAACGACACATCGGGTCGAGTACACAGCATGGCATACATGATGGATCCTATTGTCGAAGCATAAGGGATGCCACTCATGCGCCCTCGCTCAACAAGTGTCTTGGGAAACTGTTTCTTGGTCAGGGTCAAGCCATAATTCATCGGAATGAATCCCTTCTTGGAATCTTGCATACTGAACCGCTTTAGTACCTTATCCAAGTATGTACTCTGACTTAATGCAAGAAGCCTACGAGACCTATCTCTATAGATCTTGATGCCTCGAATGTAGGCAGCTTCTCCTAAGTCCTTCATTGAGAGATATTTGACTGGGCCCCTCGATGAGAGTGTCCAAGGAATGTGTGGCCACACAGGGAAATGGGACTAACTCAAGGAATCGAGAAAGTTATGGTTTGGATTCAGGATGACATTCCCGTGCCTTATCCATGACCAAAATATCATGTGACAATCGGGATCAAGACAAGGTTGTACTAAGGTTAAATCGTTTGGCGTTAAAGCTATAAACTCCCGTGTTTTGGGTAGTCGTGATGGCTTGCTAGAGTCCGCTCTCGACTTGTGAGTCATAAAGATGGCTTGCTGCCAACTTCACGTGAGGCCTGCTGGGTCACACACGAGCAGGATCAAGATGCCGTATTGGGACACGAATTAGGGTTAATTCGTGAGTCACTTGAGTGACACAATTTAAGACATAGTTGAATGTCTTAGGACATGAAGTCTTGTCTTAAATAATATCTACGTTCATGATATTTAAATTTGTGAGAAGAGTTTAAATATATTAATTGTTAAATAGTTAATTTGATAAATCTATTTACAATTGAATTATTCTTTAAAATATTAGGGGATAATAAATTGGATAAGCCTCCTAAAAGTTAGGGGATTATTGATTTATTAAATTCTTTAATATTGGATATCAAGAAGTAGAGGGTGGCGCCTCTTCTTGGTTTTATTAATAAAATGTTTTGTTAATTTAAATCAAGATTTGAATTTGAATTCAGGATTTGATTTTGACTTCAAGATTCAAGTTTGAATTAAAGATATTAGGGTAATATTTTAATTCAATATTGTTAGGGAATTTGAATTCAAGATTCAAATTTGAATTAAAGATATTAGGGTGATATTTTAATTCAATTTGTTAAGGAAATTAATAAGTTAGTTATAACTTCCTAAGAGTTAGGGTTGTTATTTTAATTATTAAATTCCTATAAATTGGCTTGAGGATGGCGTATTGTTGGAGATACAATGGGCAAGATTTGATCTTGCATTTTGGATTTCAAGATTGCATCTTGAATTTCAAATTAAGATATTAATGTAATATTTTAATTAGGAATTCAAATCCTCTTGACCAATAAAGATTGGGAATTCAAGATTTAGTTTCAAGATTTGATCTTGAAATTTAAATTTCAATTGGCTTTTAATTTTGAATTATAATATTAGTGTAATATTATAAATCAAGATTTATCACTACAAAAAACGCATATAATTGGTGGCCCTCATTTCTCGGCGGTTTTAAAGAACCGCCAGTAAATGAACATGTATCGGTGGTTCTAGGAAACCGCTGAGACATTTTAGCCAAAATCCTTGAGCATCCTTCGTTTCCCTCTCCTTTTCTACATTTTTGGAGCCAAATCTATGCGCATCTTTTCGATTCCCTCCTTCTGCATCACTTTTTTTTTGGTTTCCCTCCTTCTGCATCACTAAATCCCTAAATCCCTAAATCTCTCCATCTTTTCGCTCAATCCTCCATTTCTGTCGCTCAATCCCACCATCGCGCAATCGGTCTGTCTCGTTCTTGTTTGTGAATTGCTCAATCGCTCAATCGATTCCCACCATCTCGTTCGTGTTGGTTCGTGTTCGTAGGTTCCTTCGCCGCTATATCTTGTTCGTGTTTCTTCCTTCGGTATGTCCTTGAAAGTTGAAACCCTAATTTCCGAATTCCTATGCTTGTCTTTTTTTCTTCCAAATATATGACTGTTATGTTCCATTTTGACGTTGAATCCCCAATGCTCATCCAGTTGTTTCATACTTGCTTCAATCTCTGTTGAATCCTCGCTTCCTCGCATCAATCTCTGTTGAATTCTCCGCTTCTTCCAAATCGGATTCACGTTTTCATTTCCTGTGAAGCAGACATCCATTGACTCTGGTATTCTAATCAAGTGGACCAAGGGCTTTGCGGTATTTGGAACTGTATGTATTTCTCTCTCTCTATACCATCAATTTTGATTCATGTCTCTAATCTGGTGTTGTGTTGCTTATATACAAGTTCCTGATTCTGAGACAGCTTACTGCAGAATTGTTTTTGTCCTTAATTTTATAGTCTTATTGGGCTCAAATTTGTACTTTTTATTTTTTAATTTTGAGAGGCACCTAGAAGTAAAAGAAACTAGACAAAGATGCTATAGAAGATGAAGAGTGAATATACTGAAAGATGTTGAATTAGAAAATAGTTTATAGAAGAATTGGTATTGTCTTTAACTTTATAGTCTTCTTGGGCCCAAAATTTCTACTTTTGAATGAGAAAGGGCGTGGTAGCAAACAAAAGGATTATGTGATGAAAGAGAAAGGGAGAAATTAGAGGAATTTATTTGTAAGAGAAAGGGAGACATGACCAGAGGTGAATGTTTGAATTTTATTGATGCTTCTATATCACAGTTATTTTGTTTTTTTATGATGGAATATCAGCTTGTGTAAGCAACAATATGTTTCCTGACAGACTTAGTCAGTCCTCAATTTTTCTTTCTTTTATATGATACTAAGTTAACTCTTGAGATTTGAATCTTTACTAATTTTCCTATTAATTCAATTCAACTCACTTGAGCATATGTTGAGGAAGGATGAATATAATCATTGCCTTGAATTGCAAATTTGAATTTGTGATGATGATAATTGTCATTTTGATAGTTTATTCTTCTTAAATATTAAACAAACAATCTTCCCTTTACAACTAGCTAACATACTGTTTCTAAGTTCATCAAGTGGCAAGTAATTGTTAGGTGATATATATATATATAATATACTATCATTAGATGGAAATCAGATTTCTTGGATGCTGGATCAAGAGACTCGTGTATTCTTGTTTTCTTTTTATTACACTGAATCCTATCACACCTAGATAATGGGAACTTACTAAAGTTATTTCTGGTATTACAACAATGACAGAACATAACTGAGATACTCAGATTTGTACCATTATCAAGAAAACTAACAGAGATTATTTAGCCAGGCAGAAAAATATAGCCATTGACAGTGCTTTTTTTTTTTCCTATTCTGAATTATCATTTTCTTTTGGAGCATGTATGAATTAGCAGCAATGGTATTATTAAACATGCCAAGGGAGTACATTCAAGGACAAATTTAGTAAGTTTTAATAAATGTTTCCAATTTAGAACCCAAGTTGGTTTATTAATGTCAATTGTCCCTATTTCAATTAGGTTGATTACATGCTTGTTTCTCAATTAGAAAGGGCCCAAAAATACTTCTGGCCTCTGGCACTTTCTGTGCTGCATCAACTTGTCTTCCAGATTTGACCACTTGACATTTTGTCACTTTCTTACACGCAAGAATTTAAAACTAAAACCAGACAGAATTTCTGAGGAGACCTTGCCTATAATTTCACTAATACTAGATTTGTACCAAGTCTATATATCATGAATACATGATAAACCAACTCAATTCTCAGTGATGGCTGTTTTTCATACCTTACTTGGATCGAGTACTTAAAAATTTAAGTTTAATGACAAATCATAGTTTCTAACAAGTAACAATATCTTATCAATGACTAGAACTAAGGGAATTTGTTCATTTTCATCATCGGTTAAGTGTTGATCAGACTGGACAACTCAAAAATTGCTCATGTGACAGTTTCTGGTATCAGTTTGGACAACAGGTAGATGGAAAATGTTTTTGTTCTCTATGCCACTGATAGATCCCTAAACCAAACATACTAAAACAAATGTATGATGTTTACGTTTGGACTAGTATTTTACATCTTTTTGGGACTAAATTGAGACACTTATGATCTTTTAGAGACCAAATTAGTAATTTAGTCTAATAATAAACTTATTGGTTGAGTAAGGATGCCCATTAGTGCAAAGAATTAGGAGATAATCTAAACTATATTTGTTTTTAATCTGCCAGGGTTCTGTTTGTAATAGTTTCACACAAAATCTTTGTTATCTGTAGGGGTTTAATTGTATTGCAGGTGCTGCCAGCAGTCACTAACATGTTTTGGCCATAATATTGACATTAACTAGTGTATAGGGAAGTCACAAAGACTTGTTTTAGGAGCAGATTAAGACTTCCATATTTTTGTGTCACTTACTATTTTAGTGTCACTGAATCCTATCGCACCTAGATAATGGGAACTTACGAAGTTATTTCTGGTATTTGAATTCAACTTTTGTTGTTGGGCATTCAAGTCAACGTTATTATTGGGCGGTGGCTATTGGAGAGGATTTTCTGATTTCAGCTTTCAGGTACTTTGTATCCAATTCAATTGTAGATTAGTTTAGATTTTGAAATGGAAGTTGGATATTTTGGGATTTGCAAGTCTATATCTTCATTGGTGCCTTCAACATGATTGATAAAATGATAAAATAAAGCTTTCATTCTCAAGTATTGTCAAATGCAACAATTGGAGAGTATTTTGATGATGCTCTTTCTTTTTGGTTCAATTGAAGTGTAAATTGATACATTTTGTTTTGTTTCATTTAATTTTTTATTTTAATCCCTGCTGTTAAAATCATGTTTTACTCCTTGTTAAAATTCTGTTATAGTCCTTGCTGCGCAAATTTTGTTTTAGTCCCTGCTGCAAATTCTGTTTTAGTCCCTGCTGCAAATTCTGTTCCCTGCGCAAATTCTGTTTTAGTCCCTGCTTCAAATTCTGTTTTAGTCCTTGTTGTATTTCTATTTTAGTCCCTGATTCAATCTATCTTGGTTTTTTAGTAACTTTTTAGTCCCTTTGTGGGTGCTTATGAAGTGTCTAGTATGTGTGAAGGAAGATGAGTATTATAAGATTTTACAACACTTTCATTTAGTATTGGGTTTTTATGCCACAAGTTGAATTGTGATGTTTATGTTTCTATGTCTTCTTGAATTCTGATAGGCTCAATATGGATAAATCTTGGATTTCCAAACCGCGAAACACACTTGAATATGCGAAAGGCTTGGAAAGTTTCTTAGACTTTGCCTTTCTAAATTCTTCCGTCAATGGAAGAATAAAATGTCCATGTAGCCATTGTGGGTTTAGAAAGATGGAGACTAGAGAAGTAGTATATGAGCACTTATTGCGTAGGCAATTTCCATCAGGATATACTCTTTGGCTATGCCATGGGGAAGAACCTAGTGTGTTGGCCCAAGTTGTGAATGAAAGTGAGAGGGATGTTTCACATAGCCAAAATGATATGGTCAGTGAGAATTTGATACAAGACATGATCCATGAAGCTTTTAGAAATGGTCATCAACGTAGGTGTGAAGAACCTAGTGTGTTGACCCAATTTGTGAATGAAATTGAAGGGGATTTTCCTGAAGGGAGTCATAGACAAAGTGATTTTGATGATTTAATCTGGGATTCCAATGAACAATTGTATGAAGGCTGTACAAAATACTCAAAGTTGGCATTCCTCATTAAACTTTATCACATTAAGGTTCTATGTCGAATGACTGATAAGGCTATGACTATGATATTGGAGTTATTGCAAGATGCTTTTGAGCACGCCAAAATTCCAAAATCATTTTATGAGGCAAAGAAGGTAATCAACAAACTTGGACTTAATTATGAGAAGATTGATGCATGTCCAAATGATTGCATGTTGTATTGGAAAGAAGATGAGACTAGAGAGTCATGCAAAGTTTGTGGTAAGTCTAGATATAAGGAGAATTGTTCGAATTCACAAAGTGGTGGTAATAGGAAGAAGAAGAAATCTGCAAAAATTTTGCGTTATTTTCCGTTAAAACCACGATTGCAGAGATTATTTATGTCTTCCAAAACTGCCAAGGACATGAGATGGCATGCTGTGGGTAACAATAGTGACAGTTCCATGAGGCATCCTAGAGACTCTGAGGCATGGAAAACATTTGATAGACTTCATACTGATTTTTCTAATGATCCACGTAATGTACGACTGGGTTTAACTAGTGATGGTTTTAATCCTTTTGGTACAATGAGTACCAACTATAGCATATGGCCGGTGGTGCTAATGCCATATAACTTGCCTCCTTGGATGTGTATGAAGCCAACTTCATTTATTCTATCAATGATCATCCCAGGGAAGAAACAACCTGGGAATGATATAGATATCTATCTACAACCTTTGATTGAAGAGTTGAAAGAGTTATGGAACAATGGGGTGGCGACATATGATTCCTCATCTAGTCAAGTGTTCACGATGCGTGCGGCACTTATGTGGACAATTAGTGATTTCCCTGGTATTGGAACTCTATCCGGTTGGAACGTATACAATGGTATAGCTTGTCCTTGTTGTAATAAGGATTTTAAACGACATAGTCTCACTCATGGTGGCAAATTTTGTTTCATGGGTCATCGACGTTTTCTAGAAAGAGGTCACAAGTTTCGATTAAGGCGAGCTCAGTTTGATGGTGATGTTGAGTTGAGAGACCCACCAAAGTTATTATCAGGATTAGAGATCGTGGAACAAGTTAAAAATATTGATGTCACTCTTGGCAAGAAACCGAAGTCGAATACTGTAGGGAAAAGAACTCGTGGAAAAAATGTCGAGGAGAGTGATAGTCGACAATGGAGGAAGAAAAGTGTATTTTTTGAGCTTCCTTATTGGAAGTTTAATTTAATACGACATAATCTTGATGTGATGCATATTGAGAAGAATGTATGTGATAATGTGTTGTATACACTTCTCAATGATGCGTCAAGGACAAAAGATAATTTAAATGCACGAAAAGATCTACTTTCTTTGGGAATAAGAAGAGATCTCTGGCCAGATGAAAAAGGAAAATATAAACCAGCTTTGTACACTTTGTCAAATGCAAGCAAGACTCAATTTCTTACTATCTTGAAAAATGTGACTGTACCAGATGGTTATTCAAGCAATATTGCAAGTTCTATTGATCTAGACCAGCGTAAAATTACAGGACTGAAGAGTCATGACTCCCACATTCTAATGGAACAATTGTTGCCTTTAGCAATGAGGAAGGTGTTGCCTAACCAAATAAGTGCTGTGTTAATCGATGTATGCTCATTTTTTAAACATCTCTGTGGGAAAGTGCTGGTTACTAGTGAGTTAGAGAAGCTTCAAGAGCGGATAGTGGTAACTTTGTGTCATTTAGAAACCATATTCCCCCCATCATTTTTCACAGTCATGGTTCACTTGCTTGTGCATTTGGTAGAGGAAGTCAAGTGTGGAGGACCAGTGCATTATCGATGGATGTATCCTATAGAGAGGTAAATGATTTACATGAGTTTTTTTCTTTTTCCATTTATCCAACTTAGTTGTTTGACTATATGTCAATTTCTTAGGTATCTAGGACATTTGAAGTCTTATGTACGTAATTGAGCCCAACCAGAAGGATCTATTGCTGAAGGATACATTGCAGAAGAATGTTTAACCTTTTCTTCTCGGTATTTGCATTGAATTGAAACAAGATTCAATCATTTTCGGCGTGTTGATGATGATCCAGGTGGTGTTGAATCAAGTCAAGTTGAAACCTTATTCCCGCGAATAGGCAAACCTGTTGGAAGTGGTCAATATTTTAATCTTACACCTAAAGAAAAACATCAAGCTCATCGACATATATTATTTAATAGTGAAGTGGTTGCTCCGTTTCTCAAGTAAGTCAAATAGACTGCATGACTTTAAAATATAATGTTACTTATTTCACTGACTTCACATACCAAACATAGGGAATTTCAAGACATAACCACACAAAGGCTAAGAAATCATACACGGAAGCTAGCAAAGATTCAAAAGGTCTTTCATAGGGAATTTGTTTCTTAGTTTGAAGCACGGGTGAGTAGAATTCTTTGGTTATTCATTTCATAGTACATTTTTCATGTAGATTTCTAATACAAGTCATGACTTTTTTCTTTAGATTTTGAATGATACGAGAGTGGTTCATCCCGATGATATTATCTATCTTGCCCGAGGCCCACATATGCAAGCTAGAAGGTTCACTGCATATAATGTCAATGGATACAAGTTTCGCACTTTGGCACGGGAGGAAGGGATGAAGACGCAAAATAGTGGTGTATTTGGTGCATTTGGGACTAATAGTTATGCAAGCACAAGTGATAAAAATCCTAAATTTGCAAGTGTTCTATACTATGGAAAATTAGAGGACATAATAGAATTGAACTACTATGGTAGGTTCACAATTTTTATGTTCAAATGTAAGTGGGCTAACACTACAACATCTATGGGAAAAAAGGTGGATGCCCTTGGATTCCTTTCGGTTAATTTTTCTCACTTGATACATACTGGTGAAAATGATGATGATGAACCATATATTCGAGCTTCTGATGCTCAAATGGTTTATTATGTAGATGATAAAGATTTACCAAAAAATAATGCACCAAATGTAATTGTTGAAGAGTGGTGTGTCCCTGTGCATTTGAAACCAAGAGATTTATTTGACATGGGAGAAGATGGAGAAGATACTGTCTTGGAGAATATGCCATTTCNTTAGAATTTTGTATGTGATGCAATCTGCGCTAGATGTATGTTTAGGGCTGCGTTTAACATAAAAAGTTATCTAATGTTTGAGAATTCTGTTGATTTTACTTTTATCGATGCTACTTTTAGTGAATGATTATATTGGGGAGAATCAACTAAGCGAAGTTTATTTAGTTAACAATATTGTCAAGAGTTAATCTTTGAAAACGTTGTATGGTGGTTTATATGCTGATTTTTATATAGGTTACCCTTTCTACTTGTGATATTAATTGGATTGCCAGTAGAGTTTACATTGTCATTGAAATGTACTATATTCAGACTTTGAATGGTTTAGAGTTGCCCCATTCTCATATGATACTTAATGTATGTATATTCAGATTTTGANAGTTAGTCCCATTACCCTGTGTGGCCACACATTCCTTGGACAAACTCATCGAGGGGCCCAGTCAAATATGTGAGATCCCAAAATTTTAGAATTCAGTTTTGAGGATTTAGAAATAAAATTAGTGATTTATAGGATTTTATATAGATTTTTTTAGCTAGTTTTAAACCAGTATACGGGGGTTTTAGTTT
Organism: Chamaecrista fasciculata; assembly: GCA_003254925.1. Taxonomy (NCBI): domain Eukaryota; kingdom Viridiplantae; phylum Streptophyta; class Magnoliopsida; order Fabales; family Fabaceae; genus Chamaecrista; species Chamaecrista fasciculata. Next base: position 10,907 of record QANZ01006758.1, read on the forward strand.
AGATTAAAAAAAAAATTAAAATTTAATTAATTAGTAAACTTGATAATTTAGAATTTTAGTTGTCATATTTAAGATCTCCATATTTTTATGAGCTTTTGGTAAACATTTGGGAGCAAACAGAGTTTAAAATGATATTTGGCCTCTTATTTTGACACTGTAATAGAATACTTTTATGTAAGAAATGGTGATAGGTAGAGATAAAGTTTTCAAAGACGAATTATGTATTTTGAATCTATTCTTCGAAATGAATTTAATGATATAAATTTTGTTGAGAAACTCTATCATTTTAGAATTTCATTTGTAGGGACTGTTTTGAAATAATTTTGCCTTTCTGGGGTAAAATAGTAATTTTTGCCTCTTAGCTTCTAGAAATTTCAGATTTGACTCCAAGACTCTTTCAAACAATTCCATCGACTTCAACACATTTTTGCCTCCTTATTTTTGTCTCCAACACATTGCTCCATCCTTCGTCTCTCACGTCCTCTCCCTACAAACACTACAGAAACCTACCACCACCACAGAGGGCGTCGCCCACCGCCCCTCCTCCTCCAGATGATGCTGATGGTCGCCGTCCAGCCACTTTCCGTTGGCCACCATCTCTTCTCTCCTTTTGGGTAACTTCATTCACCATTTTTCCTCTCTTTCGTCTCTCACTTTATTAATCCCAAAATTTCTGGTTATCTTTTGCATTTTGCTGCTGTCAAACACTCATTCCTGATGTATTTCCAGATTCATAAACATTGGTTTAAGCTTAGCTTCAAATCTCATGGTTTTTAGACCCGATAAGAAATTAGGGTTCACTTGAAAGTGGGTTTTGCCAAATCTTTTATATTTCTGATATTTAATGGTTTGAATGAGACTAATTAATGTTATTAATGAGCATTTATCATTGGATTGGAGCTTGATTTTGTCTTCACCAAATTTTGGGACCCGATAGAAATTTTTGTTAAAACTTTAATTGGAGTTTTTAACTAAATCTCCTTGTTTTCTTAAAACCGATGGTTCAAATGAGTTTGTTTGATGATAATAATGAATTCTATTTCATCAATTTTAATTTAGAGATTATATTTTGAAATTTGATGTTTTGGCATAAAACTTTGAAGTTGCATTTTGGTCCCTATGAGTGATTTTGGTACCTTTGGCAAACTAAATGGAATGTTTTGGAATCATGGAGGGTTTTAAAATAACAATATTGAATTTATTGTGAAGAAATGAAAATGTCAAATTCTAACTTGAAGAATAAGAGTATCAAGTTTGTAAAATCTCCCAAATTGGTGTTTGAGATACTCTAAATGAATTTCTTTTCATGTGTCAAGGATGTTTGCAGTATAAATTTTGGGATTTAATTTATGTATTGAAAGTAATTGGAAGCTTGAAGGAAGTATCAATTATTGAGTGAATCATGCTCTTATTTTGGAATTTTAGATGTAATTTAATCTTGAACCAATGGATTTCAAAAAGGTGCTAAGGCTCCCAAAATTTATACCCAAGCCTCTTGTTGGACCTATGACTAAGATGCTAGGATTTTAGGTGGGTGTAGGAAAAGATGGGATAAATGCTTGATTAGTTGGTGCATATATGATCCATTAGCTAACTTGTTAAAGTGTTAGTTGTGGTATATTAGACCTTGGGGTTATTGGGATTGTTCCTAAATAGTAGTGTTTGTCATGTTATGAAGATTTCGTTAATGCTTCCAGATGTCTTGCACCGTATGATGATAGGAACGAAGGAAGCTATGAAGACTACTAGGTCGGCTAAGGTGAGTGGCTTTTTCTTCCTTGCCCCGTGTGAGGGCTTAATTGATAATGTGGTTCGCTTATTTTGTGAACTAACCCCTTTCATTGACAGTTCGTCGAATTGGAAATCTTGAGTACTTTTGGATATAAGTGGTCATATTTTTAAATATTTCGTTGATGGTGGTGAGTGGTTGAATTAGAATTAAATTACTTGAAGATAATTATTACTTCTTGTGAATGAGTGATTGTGTACGGTATATGCTCCGACTGAGGGGTGTGATGATTATTTGTAATCCTCCCCAATGAAGGGTTGAGGCTGATATATGTTGAAATTATTGGGAAATTTCCTTACGGTGGAAGTCTTGATTCTGCAACACTAGTTACTTGAATTACTTATAATTGATGTAGGAGGTGGTGTTCATGTTTATTTGGATCTATATAAAGTTGGTCATGACAAGTGTTTGGATGAATTTATTGTCACCCTTATATTCTTGTAATCTCGATTGACTGTATTTATAAGGCTATTGGTGTTGTTGATCTTTCCTTGCACTATGTGATGTTCTTTAATGCGTGTTTTCTTCTTGCGGAATTTTATTGATTTCTCTAAGTGATGGGTGTCTTATGTTATGTTCATCTTAACATTTGATTGATGACTTAATGTTCAAATTAGTGAATTTTAAATGTACTTGTGTTTGATCTTAAACTTCTTGATCAATCTGTCTTGGTGAAAACTAAGTTCTGACTGTGTATCTTATTTGTTCACTTAGAATCTTGATTGATGCTAGTAATAGTATTTAATATTTATTTGAGTGATATGTGTTCTGAGTTGACTAAATGTGATTGTGTTTGCGTTTGTGCTTCTGCTTGGGTTTGTGTTTGTGTTTGTGATTGTGATTGTGATTGTGATTGAGATTGGGTTTGCATTTGTGTTTGTGTATGTTGTTGCTCTCTGATAGTTCTAACTGGGATGTTGATTGAAGATGTTTACTTAGTGTGCTTTATTGTTGACTATTTGTGGAATGAATGAGATAATGCTGTGTGCGGTCCCGATGGGTGAAAAGCTGTGTGCGGTCCCCACGGGTTGAGTTAATGCTGTGTGCGGTCCCGATGGGTGGAAAGCTGTGTGCGGTCCCCACGGGTTGAGTTAATGCTGTGTGCGGTCCCGATGGGTGAAAAGCTGTGTGCGGTCCCCACGGGTTGAGAACTTGAGGTGATGCTGTGTGTGGTTCCCTCATGAGTGGATGCAGACTTGAAATCTCATAATTGCGTGTTGGTGGTGAATTAACTGTTGAATCTTCTTTTGCTTTGAGCATTCACTTTCTTATAAGTTAATAGTTTTCATTAATTGGTTTACGTTGAGACTTTATTATAAGTTGATAATTGCTATGAATTGGTTGTATTGACATTTCATTTGCTATGGAAT
>QANZ01006770.1:0-11129 GCA_003254925.1 Chamaecrista fasciculata
TTCGCAAGGCCCCCCTGTGAAGCTCTTGCAGGTTCTTGCTCAACGCTTGGCTCTTGCAGCCCATTCCGGTGAACTAGGTAAGTGCTAGCCATTTTCCAGTTTATCACCAGGCTATTAACCTTAAAAAAGAAACTGTAACACAAAACTTGACAGATATGGGCCATAACTTATCCTTGAATAGACATAATTAACAAGAAAGAATCATCAATTACAAGTCGGACAACTATACAAAATTACTCTAACGCAAAGCTTGACAGATAGAAGCCCCAATATCTTTTTTACTTAATAAATACAATGAAGAAGAAAAAAAAAATCATCAATTACCAAGCTATCAACCATACAAAATTCTAATATAAAGAATGAGACATATGAGCCATAATTTCTGCATGAATTGACACAATAAGTAAGGAAGAATAAATGAATAATCAATTATTAGTTTGTCATCCATACAAAACTGTGATGGAAGGCTTGAAAGATATATAAGGGTTACAATTTCTATTTTAATAAACACAATAATTAAGGAAAAAATCATCAATTACCAGGCTATCAACCATATAAAACTCTAACACAAAACTTAACCAAATATGCAACATCTTATAAAGATATGAGACTAAAAATACATCTACAAGTTATCAGACTAAAAGTACACTTTAATTTGACATTTGCATTATATATAGTTACGCCTCTCAAGTGAAAAACTTTTCAAGATTATTATTATTATTTTAAATCATATATAGTTCAACTATTAAGTATTAACCTATCATTTGTAGAAATATGGCCAGTTTAATTAGTGAAGAAAACAAAAAAAAACATGTTCAGGATAATAATTAATAAAATCACGTCATATATATGTGTTGAAAAATGGCAAATTATGTAATCATGCACATTTAGTTCATTTTATTGTTAAATAAAAAAAAATCATTTTATTGTATCTTTTAAAACCGTGAGAAACATGGGAATTTGAACGTCAAAATCACTCCTTAACAACGTCATTGAATAGCTACAAAATGTTTTCAATTTCGTCACTGTTCATTTTTTATCTTAATCTTAATCTTCTTCAATTTAAGCTTTTTCCTTGACATGTGTTGGCAAATTATGCAGAGTTGACATTTTCCTTTCCTCAATCGCTGACACGTGGCAAATTTTCCATCATAAAAAAAAAAAATCAAATGTGGCCTCACAATCTGAACTCATCTTCCTCCTCAGGAAAAAAACAAAACGCATCTCCCACTACAAATCCCATTTCAAATTTCAAAATCAATTCATTCCCACCATTATCCATCACATTACAAATCCCATTTCAAATTTCAAATTTCAAAATCAATTCATTCCCACCATTGTCTTTTCTTCTTCTTCAAATTAACTTTCTATCCTCCTCCTTTTTCAACATCTCTCCTTCATTCTTCATTTTCTTCAAAACCCACGCAGCTCTCTCCTTCTTTCCAACATTACAACTTCCAAAATTCATCATTCAAATTACCCTCTTATCTTCATCATCATCATCATCGATGCATTTCTTCATCATCATCATCATGGACTTCCTTCGCCATTTCCGGTCCGCCGCTCCTCATTTCTTCCGATCCCATTTTCGTTGCCGCTGTAAGTTTCGGGCCGTCACCACGTCTCTCTTTCTCTACTCTAAATTTCGGATTGATTTTATTTCTTTTGATTCCTCAAATTGCTCTTTTGGAGAGTGTGGTTTTTGATTTTGTGATTTGATTTGGGCTGTGAATTTGATCGGTGCAGAGAGAGTGAAGAAGGACGCAATTAGGAAAGCCAAGCCGTGCAGAGAGAGTCCAAAGGACGTGGTTTTCGTTTTTCACTTGAGATTGGGTTATTTTGTTGCCATACACTTTAAATGAGGGAAGATTACTGCATTATTTTGCTTCAATCGTTTGAAGTAGATATATTTGTGTTGGTATTTGTTCTTTGGACTGTATGATATGACCGAAATATTTATTAACAAAGTAAATAGAAGTATTAAAACTAAAGTGTGAGGCAGTGTTGTTATTTTTTAATCTTCAGTTGAGACATATGAGTGATATAGGAACTGATATGTTTGTTTTAATCTTTAGTTTCTTTACTTGCTCTGGATTATCTCATCAAATAGTTGTAGGTTCTATTTGTTTGAGAGTATGAACTGATATGTTTATTTATTTACTTGCTCTGGATTATCTCACCAAGATTGTTTCCTTCCTGAACTTCCGTTGCACTGTTGAGTTGTTTATTTGATTAAATATGTTTGTTTATTTACTTGCTCTGGATTATCTGACCAACATTGCTTCTATTTGTTTAAGTGATTTTTCTTTGCTCAATTCTTTTAGTTTATCTTCTAACAGATATTGAAGGGTTTTAACTTTGAAGTTTGGACTGTTGATTTATTTTCTTATCCAGCCTCCAAATAGGCAAAAACAACTTACCTACCTACTTATTAATCTTGGGTAAGCTCTAATACTCAAATTACCAAGCTTTCTTAATCTTTGGTCTGTCAAAGTTGCATATGGATGAGGGGATTAATATTGGAAAGGTATTATTTTTCTATTGATACGAAATCTTGCTGTGAAAGAAGTAATTGCCATTTTATGAAGAAGAAATATAATGTTGTGAATTTTGGTGTGATTCCTTGACACTTTATTGATTGCATACATAATCACATCCACTCCAAATTGAAGGTAAACATATGAGCTGAAAGTGTAAATTTTTTAATCATTGATAATTAAATTGGACATAATCCATTATGTTTCTGTAATTTGTGTAGAGTATACAGTTAAACTTGGCCAAGTATAGTGTTGTAGCAGAAGAGTTGGGCAAGTATAGTGTAGCATTAATAAATAATATATATCAAGTTACTTCTTTGGTTTTCTTTGTTGTTCTTTGATTTACTATGGCTTCTAGATATCATTCAGGATCTGAATTCTGGGTTTTGCTCCCACCAGAGAGATATATAGTTTCACTTTCATCCAATGGGTTGATATATATATATATATATATTATTAGAGTTTTTAAGTCAGTGTGCAATTTAAAGGTTGTTTAGTTTTTAATTAATCAAGTTGATCATGTTGATTAATATTCAGGTTAGTGCTTCACAATAACCAGCTTATTATATTTATAATACTTTTATTTGTAAATTGTAACTGGAATTTATTTGTGGTTCTTCTTGGTTAATTTGGAGTTTGCAATAATTTTCAAAACGGCTTCTCATTGGCATGATGATGCTTTAAAACACAAGGAGAAGCTAGCTTTTTGGATCAGTCCTACGAAGAGGTTAACATATTTTGTTGCTAATAAAATTGTTCTACAATTGCAAGAAACTTTCTTGGTAGAACCTTATAATTTCCAATGAGATAAACCATTATTAGAGAACCTATTTTCATTGTTGAGTTTTGTTAGGTATTGATACTTTATCTAATGTAATTCTCTTTATGATATGTAGCAAAAGAAAATGCTGTGTACTATTTAGTGTAGTTCTCTTAATGATATCTAATTTTAATATTCAGTGTTTATAGTTTATTTCATTTTAAAAGATATTTTGGTTTGTAATATTTAAATGTGAAAGGTCACTTGGAGCAGAGGGAGAAATTGGGATTAAATTCTGAAGCAGGTTTTTAGATCTGTAATGTACAATACTGACTATCATTTTTTTGATTTGTAAAGATAATTAGCAATACTATTACTTAGCAAGTTTTTAGATCTCTTAGTTGCATCATTTTTACTGTTACAACATCAAAATCTACAACATCAAAATCTAATTCTGTTTGATTTTTTTCCCCATTTATTCTGCTGTCCTACTCATGATGTAGATTTTCATTTCATATGTTGTGAAAATGATGGAAAAAAGTTACTTAGGAAGCAACATTGATCAGTATATTATATATAGAATGTTGATAGCCTCAAAGTTCATGCAAGTCATGGGAGTGGGCAGCATAATCTGTTAATTTCACCAGAAACTGAGGAATTAGGAAGAACTGATAGTTTTCCAACATTATGTCTTCTCCACTCCTTACAGCACTTTTTGCAATCTTCCCATTTCCTTACACCACCTGCAATTTTGTGATAGTTTTGATTTAACCCCTGAAATTTGTTGTTTAATTTGCTGATGCCTTTACTGAAATTTGATGTTTTGTTTGCTTGAGGTATGTACAAGAAGAAATTTACTGCAAATTTCTGGGCCCCTTCCTATTTTATATGCTTAAAGGTTGTATATCATAACATGCATTGAGATTTTAGCTTTCAATGTCATTGGCTGGGATATATATTGATTTTGATGCAAATAGAAAAAGGTTTTATGTCACTCTTGACACTTTTGACAAGTACATTACAGAAAGTGTGAAAGATTTTATTTTATTATTATTAACACAAGGTATGCTTTTATTTTATTATTATTAACAAAAGGTATGCTTCTTTTTTTTCTGCTCTGCCTCTTATTTTTGCTGCCAACAATGTAAGTTGTATCAAAATTCATGATTTGCATGTGAAATTCTGGACACTAGAAGAGAAGAGAAGACATTATCGCATTTGTCACTATCCCTAAGTAGGTTCCATGTTTTGTATCCTAATAGAGAAGGTAATCTTGATAGGAAACTATCTACAATACTCTATAATACTCTATATTGATGGATAGTTTTTACTCATGTTTTGTCATTATTTGCAGGTGTTGGGCTTAGTCATTGAAAGTCCCACATCGGTTGGGAAAAACATTGAGGGGGTTTGAGGCTTGTATAAATATGAGTGAGATATGAGCTTCTAAGGCACCACAACTTACAAAGAAATCCTAATGGGTGTATTGGGGTTTGGGTAGTTGTGAGTCATTATTGAGAGAGGGTTTGCAATTTTCTCCGGTCAAAAATTGTATTGAGGAGGGTTTGTAATTTTTCTGTGCAAAAATTACAAATAGTGAATTTTGTCCCAGAAGGGGCCGTGGAGTAGGTCTTGAGGCACCGAACCACGTTAAAGATTTGTGTTCGTTTCTCCGTTTCCTCTTCCTTTATTTCTTGTGTGGGTTGCGCTTCCGCCCAACAAGTGGTATCAAAGCTGAGGTTGAAGTCCAGGGAGGAAGAAGGGAGAGGAAGGAGCAAGTGGGTCAGCCAGTCAGCAGAAGGTTCCAGCACTGCAACATCAAGAGAGGTTGGTTCAGTCTAGCTTTTGATTTTAATTCCAGTTTTGAAGTTAGTTTTATGGAATTTGGAGTGGTTGTCTATTAGACTGTTTGTGGTTGTTGGTTGCTTGTGGTGCTGGTTATTGGTTGTTTTCTGTGGTGCTGGTTATTGGTTGTCTGTTTATATGATGATGACGACCATGAGGTTTTAAAGTTCCGTTATTTTGATGGGAGAGCGGACTTTATGTTGTGGCAATGCATGATTTAGGACTATTTGGTTGGAGGGTCTGAATATGCATTGTATGATGAGTAATGGAGAGGGATATGTGTGTGCAATGAGGAGAGGTTGTGCAAGTGATGAGATGTTACGTTGGCAACGAAGAGGTGCTGCACAAGCAAGAAGAGATGTCATGCAGGTGAAGAGATACCGTGCTGACGATGCTATGCAAGCGACGAGGAGATGCCACGTACGTGATGAGAGGATACTGTGTTGGTGACGAGGAGATGCTACACAAGCAAGAAGAGATGTCATGCAGGTGAAGAGATGTCGTGCTGGCGATGTTGTGCAAGTGACGAGGAGATGCCACACAGTTTATTTGAGGGAGGACTAGAGTGTTCTCCGAGAATAGATGAAGATCAGAAAAGCTGAGTATGTAGAGAGGTCAGTTTTTTTCTGATAGAGCTTGATTATGTGGGACTTTGAATGAAGGGAGAGGATTTGTTGGGCTTAGTCATTGAAAGTCATTGAGGGGGTGTGAGGCTTGTATAAATATGAGTGAGATATGAGCTTCTAAGGCACCACAACTTACAAAGAAATCCTAATGGGTGTATTGGGGTTTTGGTAGTTGTGAGTCATTTTTGAGAGAGGGTTTGCAATTTTCTCCGGTCAAAAATTGTATTGAGGAGGGTTTGTAATTTTTCCGTGCAAAAATTACAAATAGTGAATTTTGTCCCAGAGGGGGCCGTGGAGTAGGTCTTGAGGCACCGAACCACGTTAAAGATTTGTGTTCGTTTCTCTGTTTCCTCTTCCTTTATTTCTTGTGTGGGTTGCGCTTCCGCCCAACAGCAGGTTTTTGATCGTGGAGAGAAGATTGAGGTTTTGGTGGATAAAACTGAGAACCTTCGCTATCAGGTAATATGTTGTTACTTGATCATACATAAACTTAGAAAGCAATTTTTTTTGAAACCGAACTTGGAATAACTAACTTCAATAGTCAACTAATTTTTAACTTTAGCTCTTTTCAAATTAGACATGCCTTTGCTTTGAAGATTTGTTTATGGTGCTGGAATTGACCATCTGACACATCAATGGGTATGGCTTTGTAGGCACAGGATTTTGGAACGCCAGTGAAAGCAGATATTCTGATTTCTGAGCCTATGGGTAAGTAAGCTCATATTCTACCTGAGTTCAGTAGCTGCAGCTGGTGTTGTTGGATTGGTGGGTGCAGCTGGGATGATCTCCATTTTTGCTTCCATTTATTGAAGGGTGTTGAACTTTAGCCAAGCAAACTTGAAGGGGTAGTGGAAGACATTCATGGGAATCTAATTTATATGACGGATACTTGCTAATTTTTGTATTTCTCTGGATAGTAGCTAACTTACTATTTGTCTGCATTTCTCTACTCTGCCTTACCAAATTCAGTTACATAGACTTGAATAGTTGTTAATTTTTTTTGCAATATGCAGCTTCATTACACTTGCAAATTATAATTCTGTATTTTTCTGTCCAATTCAGTTTGATAGCTACTGTATTTTTGTACATAGAAGCCAATATTGTCTAAACCAGTTTCATGACTTCCATAGAATTGTAGACAAACACACCCGTGCGAATGCACGGGTACCATACTAGTATTATATATATATAGAGTAAACTCCCAAACTGGTCCCCGAATTATTGGGTCGCTGACAGATTGGTCCCTGATTTATGGAAATTGACGAATAGGTCCCCGAATTTTACTAACGTTAGTCAAACTGGTCCCTGAAGCCGTTAATTGCTGACGTGGCACGTTAAGTGCCACGTCAGCAGTTGGAAAACTAAAAAAAAAAAGCCAACTGTGCGTGCCACATCAGCATTAATAATAAAAGAAAATATTTCAGTCAAATTTCAAATAGGTCCCTGAGTTATATTTTTATCTCATTATTCTCAATTTCCCCTCTTTTTCATCATCTTCATTCATTTTAGTCCCAAATCCTCAAAATAAAATTGTAAAATGTCCCAAAACTCTTCCAAACATTCCAGTTTAGTCCCAAATCCTCAAAATAAAATTGTAAAATGTCCCAAAACTCTTCCAAACATTCCAGTTTAGTCCCNAAATTCGTCTGGGGCTGGCCCAGCTCGAAAAATTCGACTCGGCCGGCCCGGCTCGAAAAACTCGACTCGGGCCGGCCCGGCTCGAAAAATTCGTCTCGGGCCGGCCCGGTTTGAAAAATTTGTTTCGGGCCAGCCCGGCTCGAAAAACTTGACTCGGGCCGGCCCGACTCAAAAAATTCGTCTCGACTTGGGCCGGCCCGGCTCCTAAAATTCGTCTCGGGCTAGCCCTGCTTGAAAAATTCGTCTCGGGCCGGCTCGACTCCAAAAATTTGTCTCGGCCCGGTCCGACTCAAAAAATTCGTCTTACACATGTCCATAGTTAGATAGAAAGGAGATTTAGAGCACAAGATCCATAGAAGAATTTTAACAATTCCACCTCTTGAGGTGGAATTGTAAATGCTACCAAACAATACCATCTCAAATTCCCCAGAATTTTGAATTACTAGTATTCTAGTATCCAAACAATGTATTTTAATTACTAGTAAAGTAAATACCCCAAAAAATACTTTTCCCCCAAACTTTACCTCATCCAAACACACCCTAGAGGATCCAATCCCCATATTTTATGAGATGCAAGCTAGCTAGAACAAGGTTTGGTGTGGGGTGATCAATCCGATTTATTTAAAAGGTGAGAAACATATGGGAATTTGAACGTCAAAATCACTCTTTAACAACTTCATTGAATAGCCACAAAATGTTTTCAATTTAGTCCCGGTTCATCTTTTATACTAGATATGATAAAAGGAGTGGTGCAAGACTTGCAAGAGCAAGATATTTTTGCACCAACCATGCAGGAACATTGCCCAAATATGTGAATAACTCCTCTTGTCTGGTCACAGAGCCACCTCATAATTCATTGGGCATGAAGACAAGTGAGCAAAAAAGAAAAAAACATTAATAAACAGTATACTTAGAAAATTACAAAATAGGATGGAGCCTGGCCTTGTACACAACCACTAGTTTCCTTAACTTTTTTTGGTGACTACTAATTAAGAACTACTCACATAGTTACATGCGTATATATATAGTAATAGTACTGCTTTCAGAACCTATGATGACCACGAAACTCTAACTCATGGTCTACATAAGACATATTGTTTAATTCATTGTATAAGATTTTAATTTTTTTGGCCAAAGTCTCAAATTGGTCTCTAATTATGTATGGGGTGAATTTTAAATTGGTCCCCTATCTTTCATTTATTTCATATTAATACTATATATTAATATATTCTCATAATGTTTCAAATTAGTCTAAAAACTATTGAATGTGGTCTACAGACTATAGTGGTCCTCTAGCAATTGATGGATTATGATAGGCATAAGAAAAATAAATTAATATAATGTAGAGTAGTACAAAAATTAAAATAGAAGAAATATTATTGACGACTACTCTTTTGTAATTGTCACACCTTTAGCATTATACATAGAATGGAAGAATACTATTCTTAGTGATTTGGTTACGTTGGTATACAAGGTGCATCAGTATATATATATACTAGTATGTTTTGCAACAAAGATTAATTTAAATTTTATAATTATATAATAATTTTGAAATAAAAAATTATTTTATTTTACAATAAAGTTACTTAATCATATCTACTACTTTCTTTCTTCCATTAATGCACTTAGCCAATTATCATGATCCACATGTTTATTTTGTGTTTTTATCATTTTTAATTGAATTACTTTTTGACCGACTTAAAAGGTCCTTAAACATATAAATTAGTGTATATATATATATGTAGAGTTGCAAATTACAGTGGCAAGAGAAGTTAATTTGTCATGAAATAAGGGTGTGATTTTATGGTGAAATTTGAATAGCAGGATGGTCATGAAGCAAGGACCTCACATAGTGTTGTAACCTTGAGGGGCTATAACTGTCATAACTATACATGAGAGGCACCATCCTGGCAGCATTAAGACAAAACTTAGTAAAAGATAATGGAAGTGAATTTGTTGGGTTGAGGCACTCTTTGTTGAGAATTCTCCATTCTTGTGAAATCTTATGCCTCATGTGTTGTCTTGCCTCTTCAATACAAATTCCTGGGTGCTCCTTCATGTAGCACTTCAAGTAGGACCCATCCTTCCCAGTCCCATCCTGATCATCATTATTGTCATGTTCCTGCATATATGCGCGCGTGTGGTTAGAATTAATTAAAACTATGTGCGTACTCCAATCCAATCAATGAATAAATATCTAAATGTACATTTTTCTCCACAACCACAAGTATATATTATTGATGTCTATACGTACCTTGGCACCTTCTAAGTCATCACATAGCCTGAGAATTGTGGCTGTTGAGGATATCAATCTTGGAAAATTGTCAATGAGAGCCATATTTTGCTTGGTAATGCCCTGACCCAACAAAAAGAATCCATGGACAAGAGCCACTTGCACCCCTGTGCTTACTATCCCATTCTTCAAATACTCCTCAGCTCCTGGCACTTCCCCTGAAGCAAACCATTTTGCTTCTTCCATGAAAGCATCAAACAGTCTCACCCACTGCATATATTCGAACGCATTATTAATAATAGGCCAAAGTGTACTTTTGGTCCTATATTTTTTGCTTAAGTCTCAATTTGGTCCCGTATCTTTTTTCTTTGCACTTTTGGTCCCTTATCTTTTGATCAGGTGCAGAATTGGTCTAATATCTTTGAAAATAGTTTCACTGTAAAAAAAAAAGTCTACAAGAGGATCAAAAGATATAGGACCAATTCTACAACCTGACCAAAAGATATGAGATCAAAAGGGAAACAAAAAAAATTATGGGACGAAATTGAGACTCAAGTAAGAGATATGGGATACAGAATGCCACAAAAAAAATATGGGACCAAATTGAGAACTAAGCAAAAAATATGAGACCCAAAGTACAAGAAAAAATGATATGGAACCAAATTGAGACCTGAGCAAAAAATATGGGACCAAAAGTGCAAAAAAAAAAATATACGGAACTAAATAGAGACTTGAGCAAGAGATATGAGAGCAAAATGCAACAAAACAAAATGTGGGACCAAATTGAAACCTGAACAAAAGATATGAGACTAAAAGTGCAACAGAAAAATATGCGAGACCAAATTGAGACCTGGGAAAAATATATGAGACCAAAAGTGTAGTTTGACTTTAATAATATAATACCAAATTCATTCTTGTTAACTTCATATATATAATTGTCAAATGAAATAGCATTCATTCATTCATTTATCCTATATCTATGTAGGTTTATTATTACCGATCTGATTAAGCTTTTTTTAGGATTCAACCCATGTTTGTTTTGGACCTTGTTGGAAAACTCATCGGTAATGTCATGAAGAGCTTTGAAGCAAGCTTTCATATAGTCTGGTAATTGCTCTATTGCTGTCAAATCCCATCTGCATTTTCCGAACGAGTTAATAATAATTTGAGATTGCACGAAATGACCATAAATTAAAAGATTATAATTGCAACATTTTTAATACACATGTATATATTTGAATTGTCACCTGAGAATAGCATCTACGAAGAGAGTGAGTTCATCGATGCTTCCATAAACATCAAATATATCATCAATTATGTAGACTAGGGAGATTGGTTTGGTGAGTTCAATCCTTTCATCTGAAAGGCATGGATCTGAAAAGCATGCCATGGCCCACATATACCACTTGATTGGTTCATCTCTCGCAAACTTTAGGTCTTTGGCCAAACTTAGGTCTTTCCACCACCTATATATATATATATATATATAT
>QANZ01006770.1:26635-43640 GCA_003254925.1 Chamaecrista fasciculata
ATATGAGGTAATTTCAAATTGGTCCTAAATATTTTATAATTTCTCAAATTGGTCCCAAACTTACTCTTTTATCAATATAAAAATTTAATATAATCTTCAACTTTAAATCAATTCAAACGTTACATGCATATTGGCGTGCCCATTAGGGCATGCCAAGCCCCTAGTATATATATATGACTAAACCCCTTTATGGTTGGTCAAAAATAGTGATTAAAAAATTAAAAAAGAAAAAAAAATCACCACTCTCTTTCCCCACTTCTTTAAAAAAATAAATGAATTAAAAAAATACAAAAAACAATTAAAAATTAAAAAAATACCACCACTCTTTCTCTTTACTCACTCTCCCCATATGAGGTAATTTCAAATTGGTCCTAAATATTTTATTTATTTTAGACGAGTCTTACATATTTTTATAATTTCTCAAATTGGTCTCAAACTTACTCTTTTATCAATATATATATAACTTGACACAACAAACAAATGCCAAATGCATTTCAATTTTTATGGCATCTTAAAATTTACCATCCAAGCAAAGACTTGTTTTGGGGAGGGGGGATTCTTTTTCCTTTAATGCTCACAAATATATAAATCAGATTTCATGGGATCTAAGTAATGAAAGGCCATAATTCAAACTTAAAACAAAGTGGTTTGTTTAAAAATTAAAACCATTTGCCAATATTTTGTCCAACCGTCAAACAAGGAGTAAGATGAGTAAAATATGCATATGCAAACAAAACAATATTCCATGTGCAATGAAATCATAGCTTCCTTATTGCAAACACATTTAAATAAAATTCTGTAAAATTCAAGACAAGTGCATCAAAGTGAGCCCAAAAAGTGATGTAATGGCCACTAGACAAATTCAAACCTTAAGAAACTTGATTAGACTCTTGGGATTGTTCTTAGTACGTCTAAAACACATATAGACAATTTTAAACGACCTTGAAACAACACAAGATAGAGTATGAAAACATTGAAATAACACCTTAAACAAACTCACATGATTAGAATGTAAAACAAAGCATCATTCAATTCCCCTCATCACTGTCCAAATTTCAATCCGATTATATTTCAAAACAGAACCAGATTCTGGTTCAAATTTGAACTAGTTTCTAGTTCAAACCAGAACCAAATTCTGGTTTTGGTTCAAAATAGAACCAAATTCCGGTGCTTATTATCACTGTTAACAAAACTAGATTCAATCCCCTTTTGGCTTTTGCTTAATAAATAATTATTCAATAACAATATGTGAAATTACATTTTGACTGTATAAGAATCATCAACTCTAAACAAAACCCAAACTCATATATATATATATATATATATTACACTTAATAAATAATACAATGTTCAGGCAATTATCCCAACAGAAGAATAAGATATATACTTTGTCCAAATTAATAAAAAGTTATGCACCAATTGAAAATCATTACTAAGTAATGTAGAGCTGCATACAAACAATCCACTAAAGATGAGATCAAAAGTAGTAATTCAACTTAGAAAGATAAACATTGGCCTACATCATTTGCTTTCTTCATGGTAAAACAAAGCAAACATATATGCATTGCATACACCTAGAAGCCAAAAGGTTTAAACTTGGAACTTCTAATTTCCCCAAACTCCCTCATCTTAATAACCAATTTCTTGCGATCTTCTAAAAGGCTCAACAACTTATCATCAATTTTTGCAAGACACTCTTTCACTTCTGCCCTTTGCTTATGGACATGCTCCAAGGCAAGCTCACATTCCTCAAGCTTTGCTTCTGCATCTGATATCTCCTTCTCTGCCCCATGAACATCAGAAATGTCATCATTTTGAAAAACTATGGCCCTAACGGTCTCAATCCAATCCTTGTCAAACCCAAGAAAAGTAGCTTCATCTAAGTTAGCCTCTAGGGCTAGTTTGTCCATCATTGTTATGGTAGATGGCGTCTTAGTAGTTAACACAACCAAAACATCAACGAGGACTCGATATGAAAGAGCAATTATTCGGTCAGTTCGTTTTTGGCGAGATAACCTAAGTTGGGGGTATTTCTCAAGTGCTTTAGCAAGTAAAGGCACCTCACTATTCTTCAATTCCACTAGTTGGAAAATTTCACCAATCCTTAGTATAGGATGGACATTGTTTTTTGCAGTAGAAGGTCCAATAACACCAATTTGTGATTCTGTTCAACCAAGAAAAATAATAAATAATGAAAAGAGCACAAAATAAACCATGAACTACTTATACTTAAGAGATGTAGTTTAATTTACTGTCTAACACACATAGCATGACATGGCACAATATTTTTTTGGTTAAAGGGTTATTTTGGTCCAAAAAGTATGCCTTAATATTCATTTTGGTCTTTTATGTTTCGAAATGTTCAAATTGGTCCTCAATATTGGAAAAATGTTTTATTTTGGTCCCAAACTATTGAATTTGGTCATATTTCTCTCGTTTCTCATTTCAAATTCAAAAGACTTGTTAAGAATAACACGTAGCTCTGAACTCGTCACATTCAAACTTGAAACGAGAGAAATATGACCATATTCAATAGTTTGAGACCAAAATGAAATATTTTGCCAACATTTAGGACCAGTTTGAACATTTTGAAACATAAAGGACCAAAATGAATATTAGGGCATATATTTAGGACCAAAATGACTCTTTGACCTATTTTTTCCCTTGTAAAAACCAGGTGTTATTCTCGGTTGATAGTCAAGACCAATCCTTCCAATGGACCCAACTATCTACTAGCTGTTTAGAGCTTTGTTGGTGATCAATATTTCAAATTGCATGTACGTCTTAGATGAAACCATTGTAAAAGAAAGACACTTACGGTGGTGGGGAGAAGAAATAACATCAGCATGCACCATGTTGTCCTTATCAAGGTCAAGTGATATATCAGGTCCTGCTTCAACACTTATCTTTGTTTCTCTAACAGTCTACATATAAAAATAATGATAAATTAAATTAGTTGCAATTTAACTAGAGTCTTTTTTATAAAATTTGTTCTTCGCTATCATAATTAGTTAATCTATCACTTGCATAATGATGAATAAGCCAAAAATAATATACTTGCCTGTGTAGATTCCTTTTCTAAGGTACTAATTAATGGCCCTATATATTGCTTCCTTGAATCCACATCATTACTTGCTATCACAGCTTTCTGAGTTGCATAATGCTCTTGATGACCTTGTTCTATTGTTTCTCTGGTTCTCTGAGTAACCTAGAAAACATGAACAAGTTGTAGTTTCAAGAATGTTGCATTTTCATAACGTATAGTACTCTTAAGTTCAATAATTAGAGAAAAACATACCAGATTGATTTCATGAGAATTTTTTTTGTCTTTTTCTACCTCTGTAAGTGTCTGTTGTTGCTGATTTGTGGAGTTTGGTTCCCTTCTTGGTTTAGTGATAAACTAATGTACCAAGTATTAATAAGATCAATATAATTATTAGAACCTATGCTATATATTAGTGAAATAGGATAAGGAAAGGTGCTTCAAATTGATTGAACCACCATTACAATAGAAAAACAGTATAGAATACACACTCCCTTGACATGAACTAAAGAGCCAAATAATAAAATATACTTGTTAATTAGTCCTTTCCATGAACTAAAGAGTATATCGTTTGGCTTTTTTTTTTTAATTACTAAATTATGTATTTCAATATTTTAGGGACCGAATTGTCAACTTGGTGATCTTTCGGGGATTAAGTTGTTAGTTTACTCTTTTATTAAAGACACAACTTCGAAATCATCATCACCCTATTGTGTTGGTCAGCCAAAGTTGATATACTTAAAATATTTAAAGTCTTGAATAATTAGACCAAAAGCTTAATTTGTTATTTGGGCAATTCGATCACCTGCACCGAGTTAAATTGAGAATAGTCTAATAACTAAGAAACATACATTTGACAGCCTTGTAGATTCTAATTCAGTTAATGAAGTTGGTAATGCTTGCATCTCCAATGTTGGAGTAGGAATCATTGCTGCAAATTCCTTTGACGTTCCTTCATGATCAGTGCTCTGCAACATACAAAAAATAGGTCTCAAATTGTTCATTAATTTCTCATCAATTACATAATAATTTCATTCAATCTCTTAATAATTAACTCAACATAATATCTATGATATTTCTATTCTTTTCTTCAAACTTAAAGTTTAACAAGCTTTAGAGTTTTGAATTGTTGATGGATTGATCAAGTTGTTATTTTAGCTTCATCAGATGTAAAACTTGTTTACCATTTTCTTTTTGATAGGCATTAGACATATATATGTTTTAAGGATAGTTAACATCAGAAATGTGTAGACATGCATATAGCACATTCTCCAGTTCATTTTGTTTCTTACTGTTATGAAATCTTAAAATACACACAAGTCCACCTATGAATGCTGAATTATATCATGATATAATTGTCATTGCTGATATCTCTAAAATGGGAACTTCAACAATTTCCTTCATTGCCTCTTTAGTATTCTGACAAATACAAGAAATTCAACGAGTTGGATAGGTAGTTCAATTTTAACTAATCACAATATGCATCTTCATGGGAATACAAATATAACCCAACAATTTCATTGAGCAATTAGGAATAGTTTAATTACTAAGAAGGTCAAAGTGTACTTTTGGACCAATAACTTTTTCTCAGGTTTCAATTTGGTCTCATATCTTTTGGTCAAGTTCCAGAATTGGTCCCATATTTTTGCAAAAAGTTCCAACGTCAGTCTCATTTGATCCAAAAATATGGGACTAATTCTATATTTGACCCAAAGATATGGACCAATTCTGCAATCTAACCAAAAGATATAGGACCAATATTTCTGCAACCTGATCCAAAGATATGGAACAAAAATGCAACACGAGACCAAATCTGCAACCTGATATGGGACCAATATTGCAACAAAAATAGTTATGAGACCAAATTGAGACCTGAGCAAAAGTTATGGGACCAAAAGTGCACTTTGGCATACTAAGAATGTAAGAGCAAGTTTAAAGAGTTGTATGTACCTTTATGATTGTTGAATCAGTAAACAGAGGCCTGCCTTCCAAAATAACTTTCTCTAAAGATAGCCTTGTCAAATAATAGTTATTGGGGCAAATACCAAAAAGATATGGAACCCCTTCAAGGTGTAGGCTTTCCAATGCAGGGAGATCAAGTGCTTGAGTTTGGACATTCTGAATCTGGAGGGATAAATTATATTCATGATAGCTTGTTCCAAACACATAGTTCAACTTAGGAGCATTCTTGATACTCAAAGTTTCTAAATGCTTGAGGGATTTGAAAGAATATTGCGCCGGAAATAAAAATTTCAAGGATAGGCATTCTGAAACCTCCAAAGTTTTCAAGTTTGGGAAGCATAAGTAGTCATATTTCACGTGTTCTTGAGCATTTCCCTCGTCTGCTACAATGAATAGCAAGTTACAACACTGTTTGATTTTTAGAGTCTCCAGCATTTTCACGCTTGAAGCAATTGGTAGAGTGAACAATGTTATTATGCATGAACAGTTCTCAAAGTTCAACACTTTAGTATTGTGTAAGTTGAGGTTCAATGGTTGCCTCAAAGGACATGGAGCAACAATGAGAGGAAGAGTCCCTTTATTGGATTCCATTGATTCCTACAAAAACATAAATCCTTAATTTTATCGAACCTAAATATATTCAAAATAGTATATACGTCAAATTGCACTTTTGATCTTATATCTTTTGTTTAGGTCTCAATTTAGTCCCATAACTTTTTTTTGTTGCATTTTTGGTCTCATATGTTTTGCTCAGGTTGCAGATTTGGTCTCATATCACTTTTGATCCCATATCTTTTGGTCAGATTGCAGAATTGGTCTCATATCTTTGCAAAAAGTTCCACTCTTAGTCCCACCTTACTAAAAAATATGGGACTAATTCTATACCTGACTCAAAAATATTAGACCAATTCTGAAACTTGATCAAAAGATATGAGACTAATTTTGCAATCTGACTCAAAGATATGAGAGCAAAAGTGCAATACTCAACCAAATATGCAACATGCGGAAAAGATATGAGACTAAAAGATAAGGGACCAAATTTACACTATGACAAAATACAATATAATAAAAGGAAAAAATATTCTTGGTACTCTCAAAGTATGAGGCGAGTTTCAATTCCCCCAAAGTTTTTTTGGGGTCAATTGTATTCCCAAAGTCTGAAGTTAGTTTCAATTGTACCCCAATAGTTTTTTTGAGTTAATTATATCTCCAATCTTTTCATTTTTGTGTCAATTGTACTCCTAATTTGGGAGGTACAATTGACTCATACATGGAACATTAGGGGTAAATTTGACCCAAAACAACTTTGGGGATACACTTGAAACTGACCCAATAATTTGGAGGTATAATTGACCCAAAAAAAATATTAGGAGTACAACTGAGACTCACTCCATACTTTAGAGTATCAAAAGTACTTTTCTATTATAAAGTGTCAATCTCATATATATAGAACAACTATAATTTGAAAAGTGTTTTACCTTTGTAGTTTTCGAACTTAGCTGTCCTGTGTATGAACAAACCATCAAATCAAAGAAGGATGGGCATATGTGCAGGTGACTTTTATTGCCATAAAATCCGATGATGGATGGTACATCAACGAGCTCCAGGCGTTTCAAAGCAGGGAGATTAATGTGAAGCTCATCAATATTCTTGTTCCCATTTGACGATATAATGGAGACACTTTCTTCAGTATTAGTGTCATATTTTCCAAAAAATATATCTCAGTTGAGGAGCAAATCTAATGGAGACACTCTAATTTTTCAAGAACCAGAGAAAAATTGGATGGAAATATAATTTCCAGATTGCTGCAAAAAGAGATTTCAAGCTTCTCCAATTTGGGGAAAATGCTATTATGATCATGATGATGATGATGATCCTCTCCCTGCATTTTCACTATGTGCTCTAGTCCATGGCAATTATGGATATTCAATTCTTCCAACATCATGGATTTGGCAATGGATATAGTGAAAAATGATTTGAAACTTGAAAAACCCGCAAGATATAACTTCTTTATGTTTGTTAGGTTCAATGATTGCTTCAAAAGATCCTCAACTATATGAAATGTTTGAATCCGGTTGACTGATGCAATTAATTCCTGCAACAAATAGAAATTTCTTGTGTCAAACTAAGTAACTAATATGTATAATTGAATATTGCTATGCTAAGGACATCCTTAATCAGATAATTGGCATCTGAAATTTCATCCCTAATGTTTTGCATTTTGGTCAATTTTATTCTTTGACTAACTTTTTAAAATAAATTAATGACAAATTTCATCTTTTTAAATCTGAGTTTGGATGTGAGTTTCTTTTTCTATCAATTTTATATCACATGTCATTCTATAAAACAAAAAATTTACGTTATAAATCATTAGCCACGTAGAGTGTGTCATTAATATTTGAATAAAGTAAGAAATTAACCTCAATGTGAAACGTTAGGAACGAAATTGACAATTGATGAAAATTTTGGGGATAAAAAAGATACTTTTGCCAATAAATAAATCAAACAATATGAATATCATAGAATATCAATATCTTATTAAGAAATAGTGTTAATTACCTCAGCAGCTTGATGTGAACAAACACTGATCATCTTTGGTACAAATTCTAAGAACAAGTGGTCCAAAGCAGGGAGATGATTGTGAAGCTCATCATTGGATGGTAAGCAAGCAGCATGGTGAAGTTGATATTCCCAAAATATACAAATCAGAGCAGGAGCATATTTGACAGACAGAGATTTTAATTTTTCAAGACGTACAGAAAAAGTGGATGGAAACATAATTACCAGATTCCTGCAATTATAGACAAAGAGCTTCTCTAGTTTTGGGAAAATGGAACAACAATTCATTTGATGCTCAATATCATGCTCTTCCTCTATTCTTATTATGTTCTCCAATCCACAACAATCAAAGATCTCCAACTTTTCCAACAATATCGATGTGGCTATGGATAGAGTGAACATTGATTTCAAATTTTGGAAACCATCAAGCCTTATTTTCTTCAAGTATTTTAGGTTCAATGGTTGTATCAGACACTGAGTTGTATAAGTTTGAACCCATTTTTTTTATGGATGTAACTCCTACAACCACAACTTTTCTAACATCAATCCAAATATGAAATTTTAAATAAGAATATATATAATCTAATATTGCTATAACCCAGCAATTTTAAATATAATTTAGTAGTTTAATTTTTACTCATAGACTCATAGTAATTAGCAGGTGATATATGATTCATCTTATATATATATATATGACAAAAATATCTCTTATCAATTCCTTTTATGATATAAACAAGAATTAATCCTTGATCAAGTTGAGAGGTCTCATAAAGGGTTAAAACTCTCTCAAAAAGAATGTTTTCAACATGACCTATGAAAATTAGAATACATCCCACTCCAACCAACCACATGTCTAGTATATATTAATATACTACATAGGTTAAATGGTCATTTTGATCTTCAAATTCTGAGATTAGTTTCATTTTGGACATTGAGCTATTTTTTGTTCTATTTTAGTCCTCAAACTTTCATATTTGTTTTGTTTTAGTACTCAAACTTTATTTGTTTCAGTTTGGTCTTCAAACTTATAATAAGTTATTTGGCAAAGAGAGAAAGAAACATTTTCACTCTTCAAAAGAGAAATCAACTATAAATTTATCTCTAATTCAGTAATTTGTGGCTAAAAATGAAGATTTTTCCTTTTCACTTTGTCAACTCGCTGATCATTACATATATGAGTGAAAAATAATTCATCTCAACTGTCCAGGACTCCAGGTTAAAAATAACGGTAAGAATAAAATGAAATCACATTTTGGGGACTAATTAAAATGGAATAATAAATAGTTTGAGAAACAAAATAAAACTAATCCCATAGTTTAAGGACAAAAAGAAAATAAAAAATAGTTTGAGGACTAAAATGACCATTTAACCAATATAGTATATACTATAACAAAAAGTGAGACAAAGTGTATCATATGTTATATATATACCTGCGAGTTGTTGTGGTCTGGTAGGGTCACCTTTGAAACAACATTGGAATTTTTGTTGTAGGTCGAAAACAACATAAATTAGGCCAAGAGAAAGTAGATGTGGTAGGCTTTGGATGTTTCTCCATGAAACCATCTCTTAAAGCTGAAGATGATGGCATGTGAAAAGACAAAGGCTTGGATTTGTAACCTTGTTGAAAAATGCTGATCAGATTTGGTATTTTATACAGTTCAATTGCTTCCAGTGAAGGCAACATACTCTCTTCTTGTTCATTCTGATGCAAACCTTGCTTTTCATCTCTGTATTCACCAAATATGTATTTTAGACCGTCACAATATTTTATTCTCAAAGCTTTCAAAAGTGGAAGGTCTCCAACAAAAAGGAAAGGCAATATCAATCCCAATTTGTCGCATTGCGAGACTTCAAGAGTTTCCAATTTTGGGAACAAATGGACTCAACCACTCTGTTGAGCATCACCACCCACTATTATGTATTCTAGCTCACTGCATTGCTCAATTGTCAGCTTTTCCAATTGTTCAAGACTTTGAGCAGTTGATGATTGAAAAATTGAATTCA
Organism: Chamaecrista fasciculata; assembly: GCA_003254925.1. Lineage (NCBI taxonomy): Eukaryota > Viridiplantae > Streptophyta > Magnoliopsida > Fabales > Fabaceae > Chamaecrista > Chamaecrista fasciculata. The sequence goes on from QANZ01006770.1 coordinate 36,204, forward strand.
ACCTCGGACAATTTATCAATCTCATTATTTTAAGATGACAAAGATTGTAGTCCCCCTTGAATAACACGCTGTGCAAATTTTTACAACCATCTAAGCTCAAGAAATCTAGTTCCATTAGAAAGCAACGAGGCATGACACCAGAATATAATTCTTCCACACCCACATTATTTAAAGATAGCTGAAGCAACTTGGAGAATGCAATCAGATTAGGATTGGGATTAGTGTCAACGAGGCACTTTATGTTTGTTGAGTCATACAAAAATAGATTAACTAAATTATCCATCTCTTCATTGTTTATAGGAACCACGTCACGGATAACATTTGTCCATCTTGTTCCTTCTATATTCCCCAGCTCAAGAATCTCTGCTCTTTTCACAAGATGATTAAATGTCACTTCTGAGATCAAATCTTTCATACCTGTAGGATTGAAGCATCTTGATATGGGGCCATCCATTTCATCAAAATTTCTGAGACTAACATAATACTTTTGCAACTTTGGAGGGGATAACCTATTTTCAATAACTGCATCTTCATTTTTGGCTTTATCATGTGGCCTCCAATCTTCATGATCTCTGTTCCTAACAAAACACAACTCTTCTAGTTCTGGGCATGCTTCTATCACTTCAAATGGGTTGTTCCTTTTAATTTGACATCTTCTCAACCCCAATAATCTCAACTTCTTTAGTTCCTTGATTTGTTCTGGCAATTCACTAATTGAACAATATTCCAACTCAAGAGTCTCAAGACTCATTAAGCTTCCCAAAATAGAGATGTCACCCAGTGCACAATCTGATAAGATGAGAGTTCGAATATCCTCCAATGAATGAAGTGACTTTAAAAGTGATGGAGGTAAACTTTGTGAATTACTACCCCTGAAAAGAAAAACTTTGAGATTTTTCATCTTTGCAAAGAATTCATTTGGGAGTTTCACCAACCCATCTTCTCTATCTATCAAAAGTATAAGAATCTCAAGGTTTGTAACATCAAATTGATTAGGAAAATCACCACTATCCCACATCCACCATAAGTATTGTAGCTTCTCTTTTAAAACTGTTTCCGAATCAACGACTGCTTGGATTCCTTTTCTTTCCATCCACAATGCCACTTCACAAACCAAATCATGCATCTTTACACAATTTTCCTTCTCAGCCTCCAGCAACAAAGAAGAATCTAATAGGTCATTCTTAGCTGCAATCACTTGGCTTCTTACTGCATAGTATTTGTCAAATTTCCCAAATAGGCCCAGTCCTATGCCAAATCTGATTAAATATTCCACAGGAATTTCGGTATCGGCTGGAAATAGAGAACATAATAGAAAGAGTTCTTTGGCTTTCTCATTCTTTAGTTTCTCATAACTTAGAATCAAACTTCTATAAACATTTGTCATATCTTCATGAACATCCCGTAAAAGCTCAGATTTTTGCAAGGTTGTTGAAGTTGCCTTCCAATCTCCTATAGGCCAATTTTTTAATGCATTGGCTAATGCTACAATTGCAACTGGCAATCCTCCACACTTGCCCACAATTTTTTCTGCCACATGCTTGAATTCACTAGAGGAATCTCTGCTTTTACCAGCATATATCAGGAAAAGATTCAATGCTTCCTCATCATGCAATGTTTGTAGTTGGATCATAGCTTTGCATCCCATGGCTTCACAAACATTTGTATGACGCGTGGTTATCAAAAGAGTGAAATTCTTTTTATCATACCGAGAAGGAATCCCTACATTTTCATTAAGATCAAACTTTTCCCATACATCATCTAGTATTTATAAGTAGCTTCCCCTCATAATTAACGATCCTTTTCAATAAAGTCTCTGAGTTTGCTTCCATCCCTTCCTCTACCAAGTGCTTTCCAATATTATCTCGCATGTTTTTGGAATTTGGAGGAGTAGACACAACAACAAAGATGAATTTATCAAACACTTTCAATTCTTCAACTTTATTAGCCACTAGTTTTGCCATTGTGGTTTTGCCTGTGCCCCCCATGCCATGCCAACCATAAAGCAACTTTCATCTTGTAATGCCCCCACAAGATTTTTGAATTCTGACTCTCTACTCTTAAAATCAACAAAATTTTGTGTATAGATACCGCTAGGAAGTTCAGCTGGACGTGCCACTCCATTATTGACTAAGCTTTCAAAACTTTCTTGCAGTTTTCCAATTCGAAGTGTCTTCTTTTCCAATGCCTTGCCTTGCTTGTATTGCCAAATGCAATCAGGACACCATTCAAAAAAGCATTTCTTCTTTGTTTCAATGTGTTCTGTAATGAGAACATTGGCTTCGTCTACCCATTCTTAAACTTCAGGCTTAATTCGAATTTGATTTCTTCTACTAGCATCAACAATTTGGCTTTGCAGTTCATCTCGTTTTGCAGAAAATATCCTCCTCTCCTCCTTAAAGTTTTCAACATAACTACCATAGCAACATAAATAATGAGCTTCCTTTCCTATTTCATCCACCAATCTCTGAGCAAGATTTGTTGCAACATTAGTGGTGGGGTCTCTTATAAGGTTCTGCCATTGAAATATATGACTTATAGTTAGTTAGTTAGGACTGGCCAGACAACAAATAAAAAAGGACAAAGTACACTTTTGGTCCCATAACTTTTGTTCAAGTCTCAATTTGATCCAATTTGGATCCTCTATTGTGCATTATAGGTGAAGTGCAGAGAGAGAAAGGAACAAGTAGATAGAGAAAGTGGGTCTCACTGACACTTTCTCTTTCAACCTTATTCCTATATCTCTCAGCACTACATTTCTAAAGTATTATAGAGGATTCAAATTGCAATTTGGTCTCATAACATTTTTTTGCACTTTGGCCACATATCTTTTACTTAGGTTGCAGATTTAGTCCCATATCACTTTTGGACCTATATCTTTTGGTCAAGTTGTAGAATTGGTCTCATATCTTTGTAAAAAATTTCAGCATCAGTCCCACATTAATCCTGCACCTGACTCAAATGTATGAGACCAATTTTGCAACGAGACAAAAAAAATATAGGACAAAAAATGCAACAAAAAAAATTATGAGACCAAATTGAGACCTAAAAAAGTTATGGGACTGAAAATGCACTTTGACCAATAAAACATTTTTAAAAAAAATTGAAAGTTACAATTACAATTGATAGTGTCTAGGATTCTCATGTACATACTTTCAATTCAAAAGACATAAGGAGACTCATTAAAGTTTAAACCGAGAAAGAAATATAAATTGATAGTCTACCGTGATGAACAATAAAATTTTTAATGGCTTAGCATTATTATTATTGGACTTAGTCAAACTTTGGCATTCGAGTGACATTTGGCACAACTTAATTATATTTATAATTTATTGAATTTAGTCTAAATTTAACCTTCGAGGGACATTTAGCGCAATTTGATCACATTTGTTGGATTTTTTTTTTTGTAATGATATAGGTTTTCCTCGCTTATTCGTGTAACAGTTTAAGCGAAGATTAATTTCATTCGGGCTATAGAGACGAAACGATCATGCCCTTCCAACAATGTCGTCTATAAGGATCGAACCTGAATCATCTCATTTGTTGGATTTAATCTAACTTTAACTTGGCGAGGCATTATATTTATTATATTTAGTCTAACTTTAAGCATTTGACCAAAATATAATCAAATTGTGACAAATGCCTCTCAAAGTCAAGATTGGGCTAAATCAAATAATAGTAACTAAATTATATCAAATGTCTTGTCTCAAAAAAATTTGATTAAATTCAACAAATGTAATCAAATTGCGTTCTTCAAAGGCCAAAATTTGACTAAATCCAATAGATGTAACATTTAGGACCAATATGAAACTTTTGAAACATTTAAGACAAAAATAAACTTTAGAATATACAATTAGGACCAATATGAGCATTTGACCCAAAACATTTTAAATATTTGGTATAAATTATTATGAAACATGTATTGTTCCAAAAATTGATCATATCCATCTTAAAAATTATATAATTGACCAGAAATATAAGGTAAAATTTGTTCGCAAATCTAAATTTCTTACAACCCAACCATACAATTTGATTCAAAAAGCTCCAAATATTTCATATGAAGATATTTTATTGTGTCGAATAAAAAAAGTGTCGCTTGATGATTAAGTATTCTTTTCATATATATATTCTTATATACTTTTTCTAATATGAAATATAAAAATTAAATGAACAACGCTGGGGGCTGTGGGTTAATCATAAACCTTACAATTTTCTCTTTCACCCATCTTTTCTATTTTACACAATTTTTTTTATTTGAGACTCACCAGCGAGTTTGTGTGTGGTTGTCGAAATTATTAAAAACAGAGGGGAGAGATTTTTCGGGTTTCTCAATTGCAGAGACCAGTTCGTTAAATATGACAAACATTATGAATTGTTCTGTAATTAGTTAGAGACTCATGTGAAAGAAAAATCTTGAGAGAATGGAGGATTTCTAAATAATGGAAACTTAAGGACCTTAAAACAAAAAAAATGTCGAATTGAGGTATAATTGACTCAAATGTAAAACATTGGAATATAATTGACAACAAGAAAACATTGAGGATATAACTGAAAATTATCTCATACGTTTGGGGTACCAACAGTACTTTTGCCAATAAACATATATTGAAGGTTGAGGATACAACTAGTCTCTGTGATAAAGTGTACGCCAATCTCAATGTGTTTAATTCAATCATTTTGAACTGGATTATGACCTTAGACCAATTAATATGCTAAGGGCAACAACATTAAGGTATGGTGGAATAAAGTGGATAAAATGAGTTAATTAGCGTTTATTTATTGTACTTTATAAATAAGTGCTACTTAATGGTTTATTCAGTGTTTCAGATATCCAAACAGGGCCAAACCAAGAGGGAAATATCAGAATATTCGAGAAGATCACGTTGAGCACAAGATATTCTTGCGTCGCCACGTCGGCCACCGGCCCAGGATAGGCAATTCCAGCGGCGCACGTATTTGTTAGGAATATGACGTCAGCAAGTAAGCTTCAGCATAGTTTGTTGTTGCGCCGTCACTTTGAGCCAACGGCCCAAAAGGGAAATCTCGCGGCGCAGATTAATCTAGAGCAGTAGAGTATGTTTTGCACAGCTACGATTCAAGATACGAAGATATAATCGAAATATCGCAGATATTTTGTTGCGCCTTCGTATTGGGCCGCCGGTGCAAGCAACAGCTCAAAGGCGATTTTCTTCCCTTGACTTGCGGACCAAGCACACTACTGAACACTATAAATAGAGGTCGTCATTCCACGCTCAAAGCACCAATTTACGAAGAAAACACCAATTCACTCATTAGTTTAGAATAGTTCTCTGCCTAGAGCATAAGTAACTAAATAGGTAGATACTTGAGGAATGCCTCAAGGATGTGACTTGAGTTCACCATGTCTCGTTGTAAAGTCCAGATATTGATGTTGCATTTATGAGGTATGATCAACTCCTTCAAAGGTAATTGTTGAAGTTGTTTATATATAAGTCGTAGAATATACTTTGTTAAAGTAATGAAACCTTGACATTCCCGAAGTTTGTCTCTCTCACGATTAATGAAGTAGCTTTTTAGGGTTTGCTAAAGGGTGATTTACATATCTTATTTGCATAATTAAGATTGTTATCGATGAATCTATATTTGTTTATTGCTCTGATGTGGCAATAATATAGATTGCCCCGAAGAGCTTTGGCAAATAGCTAATAAATCTAGTTTTGGATGAGTTACCTATCCTAATCTTGTATTCTCTCCATTGTTTGATTGATTGTGTTTAGAGTTTAAATACATTGTCTAACTTGGAAAAGTAAATGCATATTTATTATCTATTCTCTATGATAAACGAACTATGATAGTCCATCTCTAGGGTTTTCTCTCAAGTATTATTTTGACTCAAATTATCTTATTAAATCGTGACAACCCTCAAAAATAGAAGTTACAACCTTCGTCACAATTCTCTTAGCCTTATCACATTGAGTTCTGCGAGAGATCCGACCTTGGGTTAGCATCTATACTATATTTTAATAAATATAGTTATACTTGCAAGGCTCGAGTAAAATTAAATTTGATCCGTTTGACACCTTATGACCAGTGACGGAGCCAGAAATGTTAACAAGGGGGGGCCAGAAATTTTTTTTTAACACTAAAGGGGGGCTGTTGGGATTATAATGCATACAATTAAATTATATTAGGACTAATTTGTAGTAACTACTAAAATTTTGGGGGGGCCGTGGCCCCCACTAGCCCCCTATCTCTGTGCCTGCTTATGATGGGTGTCCGGTCAGGGAGTAACCTGTCTCCACTCATCCATGAAGAGTAGTTCCATAATCCGTCCCAACCCACTACCAGGGAGCATGCGCAAACACAATCAAATCCACACTAGTTATAATTACGTTCAATTGCTTTTAAAACACATAAAAAAAAAATTCATCATCAACAGTATGTTCAGAGTTTGCAAACTCACATTTCCAAACACTCAAACTTTCTAATTCCAATCAGGTATCAACACGAGTTAATTCACAATATTAACATCAAACAATCATCAATCAATTCTTCAACAGGACAAAAATAAGAAGCCACTCACCTTAGTCGATTAGATATATTACCATAGCCTTCATGTCTCCTACCAATAACCAACGCATGCATCTAGAAGCATAATCATAACCAAGAAGCGAATCAAAATCACAATTCAAGAATTCAATCTAATAACCCCAAAAGTCAAATCCTTCACGAACTTAGACACTTTAATTAACAGCGACTAGTTCACTCAAGAACACACTAACTAGTGCATATCTTACTCTTCTCTACATTTTCTTGATTTAAAATCCATAACTAACTATTGAGACTTACCAATTCATTCTTTTAAAGCGAAATCAACATCCTTAGATTAGTAACATAGCCCAAAACCAAGCCAGCGGTTTCTTTCATTTTAAGTCCATTTGATTGTATATATATAAGAAAAACTATATTTACTTAATGAATTTATCTAATGTTTAAAATATTAAAATAATAATATATACATAACACTCAACCTCTGTTATAAAAACTGGACCGGACCGGTTGAACCGCGAACCGGGCAGTGGTCCGGTCCAAGTTGAGCAAAAAACCGGGCAAGCTGAGAACCGGTCAAGAACCGCCTGAACCGGTCAAAAATCGAGAAAACCGCCTTGAACCGGCCGGTTTTGAGGTTGAACCGGTTCAGTTTTTTTCTATTTTTTTTTTTTTTTACTTTTTCTTGATTAAAATGATGTTATTTTAAAGAAATTTGTTTCTTATTATGTTTAGACTCAAAATAATACGTTATTTAATAGTTTTTACTTCAAAATTTGATTTTTTATCCTCCTAATTAATCACTTTCTTACTCAATCCAGCTTAAATTTAAAGAGTTTATTATATATTTTTATTATATTAAACTAAATATATTATTTTTTATTTATTTAATTATTAACGGTCCGACCC
>QANZ01006770.1:50556-72181 GCA_003254925.1 Chamaecrista fasciculata
AAAAAAAAAAAAAAAAGAACCTTCCGTGTAACTTTTTTCACTCTAAAAACAAATACAATTTTGAATATACCATGCCACAACAAAAGAGATATTGGTAAAGTCCTTCTCAAACGTAACCCTAATCAAGTGGTATTTTTTATTTTATCTTTTTCGAAAAGACTTTATTATATAGTAAGTAGGACACTGTTTAAGTGTTTATAAATCAGTTTGCTTTCAATTATTCTACATATATTTATACATATTGATGGTGATGACTTGGCATAGGATGTACCACGTTAGTACGTAGCAAAACATGGGATAGATGATATATGGTAACATCGTTTTCGAATGGTCAATTTACATTTGTCTAAGAAAATGCAAAAACAACAGATGAAGCAAAACAAACGAATGGAAGGCCTTCTCGCAAGCTCACCCACATGATTTATATCTTCTGGAACGCCTATTATATATATATATATATATATGATGTCTTTATAGTTACGTGGCAAACCCTTAATCTTACCATGTATCCAATCAAATCTTATCATTTCACAAACCATCATCTTTTAATTTCCCTCTTATTACTATGTGATGAGGAATACTTAGACCGATAGATCGAGAGGGGTCGAGCCTTTTCATTAGAGTTGGTCTATGCCTAAACAAAATTACTCAAATTTTTTAATGGTCTTATACATACAATCTCTCATATATGGTTTAACATTACTTCTTTTATCTCTCATATATATCCTCATATTTATGATATATTAGCTTGAGTGTCAAAGTTTCATTGTATGCTCAATCAAATCTTATCATTCCACAAACAATCACCTTTTAATTTTCCTCTTACTATGTGATGAGGAATATACCAACCCACCCTCTCTTAGGGTTGGTTCGAGCCTTCCTCACCTGAGTGGGTCCAAACTCAAATAAAATTACTCAAATACTTTTTAAAGGTTTTATACATACACTCTTAGCTTTTAGATACGATCTAGCCCTAATTTCTTTATCTCTCATATCTTGATACTAACTTGAACATCAAAGTCTCACTGTCAGAGACCTTTCTTATAACTGAGCTAATCCTTATAGGTGTTGGGGACTTAGAGGAGGGCACAAAGATTTAATATGCATTATTACTATGGGATGGATCGAGTCTACTAAAAGATGAGAAACACACACATAATAAACGCCTTGTCGTTTTCTACTCTCTCCCCCAACATAATTTAACAAAGGAAACGACAAAACAATGGAAGAAATAAGATTTTGTGCGCTTGATTAAACCGTTATGTTGTGTTGGACATCCTGGCACGTAATTAAGGAACAAGATTTCAAGTAAAAAAAATATATATATCATTAAATTCCACTTGAATTATTATATCTACACGAGAAAACAACACAAGGTGTATCGTCATCACCAACTAGATCTGATCGATATCATGCATGATCCTTGTCGTTTCGTGGTCTTTTAATGGTGCTCAAATGGCCAACTTAGCTAGCGAAACCATGAGTGACCTAATCTTGCAAGTAATTAATGTAGGCTAATTATAATACTAAACTATATATATTATTTAAGTATATTAATTAATTTAACTATCCGCAATGGAAAAAATCATTGAGGTAGTTTTGTCGTTTCCATGCAATGAGAATCAGATAAGACGAAAAGCATATGTTATAATCAGTAGCAGCAACTACAAGAATACACAGTAGCCCTAGCTAGTAGATAGAGTAGAATAGAGAGATATAGAGGTTAAATTTTGAGATTCAATGAGATTTATTATTTATATATCATATTTATTCATTTTGGTCCTTAAATTATGGATAAATTTCATTTTGGTTTTAAATTTTTGCTTTTGTTCCGGTACCCAAAATGTGTTTTGGTCTTATCTTTGTCACTATTTTAACCTAGATAATTGTGATAAATCATTTATCTCTCATATATTTGTATAATAAGTGAGTTGACAACTAAAAACACATATTTATTTTTAGTCACAAATTGAAAATAAATTTATTGTTTTTTTATTTTTTGCCAAAGTGCACTTTTGATCTCATGTCTTTTGTTCCGGTCTCAATTTGGCTATGTATCTTTCTTTGTTACACTTTTGGTTCTATATCTTCTGTTCAAGTGCAGAATTGGTCTCACATTATTTTTGTGGCAGATTTGGTCTCATGTCTTTGCAAAAAGTTCTACCGTTAGTCCCACAATGTGGAACCTTTTGCAAAAATATGAGAAAAATTCTGCAACCTGACTAAAAGATATGAGACCAAAAGTGCAATACACAAAAAATATGAGGCCAAATTGAGTATTGAGTAAAAGGTATGAGACCAAAAGTGCATTTTAATTTGACCTTTTTTTCAAAACGTAAAGATTTTTCTTTTAAATAGGGAAAATTTTTCTTCTTTTTTATTAATTCACTTGTTATGACACGAGAGAAATTGCCCATATCATTGTTCTAAATTATAAATAATGACATAAACAAGGTGAAATTACATTTTGAGGGCCAAAATGAAATAAATATATAAGTTTGAAGACTAAAATATAATAAAAATAGTTTTAAAACTAAAATAAAACTTATCTCGTTTGAGAACCAAAATAAATACTTGACCTTTTTTTTTATTTTGAATAGGCTTATAATTGTATGTATGTGTGTCTAGCTAGCTAGCTATTACAGTTGTAGTGATTGTTGGGTAGTAGTTTTTGTCTTTCTTTTTTTTCCCACAACATCTTGTACCAATAAATTAAAGCACAATTACCAATAAAAACAAGCAAAATTTGTCTGTTTGTGTTAATAAATATACACATAAGAAGAAAGGCAATAAGGCATGGTTGGGTGGAAGCTGAATTGAAGGTAAAGGCACAAGATAGGGACTGATTTGCTATTTTCGTGCCACTTCAATGGTTTGGAATTTTGGTTCAGACGGGAAGCATCATCTACCCCACTCCCCTTACCCTTTTACCAAATCCTATTAAAAAAACAAACTTTGAAATTAAGTAATAGTTTCGTCTTATTTAGATAATGATCTCAGGGTTACTCTGTTATTTTCCAAATATATATTCTTTTTACAGCTTCTCCCAACCCTATTTGTCTGGATGCTTTTGCTCCTACAATATTCTTTCTTCTTTCTTTGGTTTCAATCAAATTACCAACAAAGTAAGTAATTAGATTTTTTAAGTATGATGTCATAAATTCGAGTCATGCAGTGTATATGAAAAAGACTTTGTTAATAGACCTACTTAAATGATCTTTACGGCTGTCAACCGGAAAAAAAAATCATCCAATTAAGTATAATTTCATTGAAATATTTATTGTTACTCACATAAATAGATATAAAATTATAAATGAGTGAACTCTTCTCTTAATTTGAATTAATGAAAGTGACAAAGTTCAGGCCAAAAAAAAAAGTGACAAAGTGCCACGCAGAAACAGAGGTTTTAAATGAGTGGAATCCTATGTAATAATGCATCACTTAAATACAATTACTTCTGCAATTGCGCTCAGAGTTCATAATGAAGTTGTTTTTTGTGAGTGGCAATGTGGCATTACTACTAAATGTAATAGTAATAACAAAAAAAAATTAGAGAGAGGGGTTGAATTATTTTTATAAACTAACTTAATTTCAATTTTTAAGATGAAATTAGAACCCCTTCTATTGATCAACCTACTCCTATACCTTAAAGAAAAAAAATTGGGTAAGGTACAGTAAATGTAATTGTAGCTTAGCTTGATCTCACTTTAGTATTGTGTAGTTCAAAATGTCTTATTTTGGATACCTGTAGTTTGCACCATTAGAAGTTTGAGTACTACTTGTGGTTTTGTTCCGCAATTTCTAACTGAATATGTAACGTGATGTTTATGTGAGTCAGTAAAAAAAAAATTAAATTATGGTCTTCAAACTATAAGATACGTTTATTTTGGTCCTAAAATTATTTTTTGGTTCCGCTTTGGTCCTTAAACTCTTATATTTATTCCTTTTTTGGTTCAGAAAATGTGATTTCATATAGTTTACATTATTTCTAACTTGAATAGTTGAGATAATCATTTCTCTCTCATATATGTAATAATAAGTGAGTTGACAAAGAGAGAAAGAAAAGTTTTCATTCTTGCTCAAAAATTGGAGATAAATTTGTAGTTGATTTTCATCTTTATTTTATGACTAATAATAATGATGAAAACCAGTAAAATCATATTTTGGCGATCAAAACGGAACAAATGTGAAATTTTGAGGAAAATAATAAAACAAAAGACAATTTTATGACCAAAGTGAAACATATTGCATAGTTTAAGGACCAAAATGAATATTTGACCTTGGAATGGAAATTGACAGCTAAGAGTACAAGAGAAATCAACGACTAAAATGCAATATAAACCAGCATATAAGATACAGTAGAAACCGATGGATAAATTTGGGCCACGTCAGCAGCATATATGCCACACGTGACATTTTCAATTGTAATTGACAGAACAAAATCACATGTACCTTCAACGGCTAACGATGCAAACCATATGTACCTAAAGTAATAAGACGTTTTGAACCACATAGCACTTGAGTAAGATCAGACTAAATCACAAATATATTTATTGAATTTACTCCAAATAGATATAGGTATTGTTAGAAATATTTTTATTAAAAGAACTTTATCTTTATTATATTGAACCTCTCTATAACTTGAACAAAATTAATCCTAATATAAATCCTAAAACAGGTTGATAAAAAATATCTTGTGGTTACGAAAAAAGAAATAGAGATAAGAGATGTACAGAGATATATATATATATACATTTAAAAGTATTAAGTATGAAAACAAGACAAGAGATGTACAGATAGATATATAGGAAGAGCAAGCAATGGAGATATGTTTGACAGAAATCCTTAGAGTGTCGTTTTATTCGAAGAGAGGCATAGGATTAAGCATAAATATAAGATATGTAGTTGCTGTAATGGTTCTAAACTTCTAATTAAAAAAAATGTAAATATCATTTTGGGTTTTGTGTTTGAAATGTATGATTTGATTTATTTATTTGTTTATTTTTGAATAGATTATTAGAGTAGGATTAGAACTGAAGTAGTGAACAAAAGAAAGAACAAATGGTTTCCACGTGATGCGGGCCTTTTGGAATGGAGTACAGGAATGGGACTGTCATTGTCCTTACTTGTGGCGGCTGTGTATTTCTCTTCATATTTTCAAACCATCCCAAAAACTTTGTATAAATTCTCAATTACCTCCATTTTTTTTTCATCTTTGATTTCTCTTAACCTAATTTGATGTTTGTAAAAGAAAAATTCGTGAGATAAAATCAAAATCACTTATCTAGAATCTACAAACTAATTGATTGCACAATAGAAAAATCTACAACCTACATTATCCGAGAGTTATCAAAAGTTATAAGGTCTTTAAAATGAAAATTACAGAGACCGATACATGATTATCAAACCAAGATTTTAATCCACCAAGATATAGAAGGAAGGTTTAAAAGTTTGTAAGAAAGTGTGGTAGTAAAGATTTTCGTGATATTCCTATGACACTCTCAAGTGATAAAGAGAAGGGAGAGAAAAATGAAATAAAAATTAAGAAAAAAAATGAGTTATATATTTTTGGAAGATATTTTTAGGAGTTTTTCTATTTACAGAGACAAATCACCTCAATTTTTAATAAGTAATTTGTTTTTTTATTTTCATGAATGGTCCAACAGACACCCATTAATTCTTTTTATATTTTCTTAAGAAAAACCCTTTGCAGTTATAAAAAAATATAAAATAAAAAAAAATTAATGAGTGTCTTTAGACCATTCATGAAAGTGAGATAATTGATCTTTGCAAGCAAAAAAATTTAACTTTTAGGGAGATATACTATGAAGTACGAAGCACATATATTTTAAAAATGTTGTCGTATCCGTATTAAATACGTACTCGTATTTTTATTTTATGAGTACTTTTAAATACTTTTAAAATATTATAAAATGTAAATTTTTATAATTTTTTTTGTAAAATATCATTATATTTTTATTTTATTTTATTTATATTAAAACTATATTTTCTTTAGATTAATAAACAAAAAAAATCATATTTTTATAAAAAAAAATCATATAAAGCTATATTTTATAACTTTTTATTTAAATAAATGTTACTGTACTCGTATCCCATAATTTTTAAAATTAACACTATCCCGTACCCACGCTCGTATCCGTGTAAGTACCCATACCCGTTCAAGTGCAACTTAGGCTATATATATAGTTTTGTCCAACTCACTCAACTTAATTATATGATTTAGGAGGACTCTTATTAGGAAAGCAATGGGAAAGAAGAAGGAAAGATGAGAAATAATGTGATAAGCAGATAGGTTTAATGGGGGGAATCAACAAAGATATACATACCTTGTTAAGATTTTCTGATTTTCCTATTTCTTTCCTTCATTTTATTTTTTTTTTCAATTTTTTAAGGGTAATGATTAAATAAACTCCTCAGAAGAATGTTGCAGCATTTAAAGACAGAGACCGGGACAATTTGTAGTGAGTATTCCTTCGCATTCTATATTATTGCATAAGCCTCCAAATTTCCAGGTATGAAAAATCAGAACAATAAAACCAAAACACAAGTGCTTCAAGCCTCAGAATCAAAATAGACACACACAAACACACACACACACACATATATATATATATATATAGATCAAAATCTTATTTTAGTCCTTAATATCTATCCAAAGTTCTATTTTGATCCTTAAAAAAATTTTATTCCATTTTTATCCTTAATATTTCCTAAAAATTTCATGATTAATCCCTAACTATTGAATATGGTTATATCTCTCGTTTTAAACACAAACACAATGAAATCAGAGTTACGTGTTAAATTTGATGAGTTCTTTCTCTATCCCATTGGAGTCATAATCAAACGAGGTCAAATCGAGCATGAAATCAGGCCCGAAAATAGGTAGCTTGTTTCATGAATTTTTTCATATCTCTCATGTTTCAAGTTCAAATGCAACCAAATCAAAGCTTTACTCTTGACAAATTATTTTTCTACCTAATTGGGGCCGTTAACAAACAAGGTCAAATAGTACTCCAAAAAGTAAGCTTGATCAAAACATCAATATTAGCTTTCAAAGTATTATTTCCTGGTTTTTTAACCTTTGCTCTCACATACCTCCAAATTCCTCAAATTAAAGAAACACTATAGGTTGAGCCTTTAGAGCTGTGATGTAGGGATGTAGCAGCAAAAGTATCGCTTTATTAATTAACCATTAATTAGGATTCATTAGGTAGAGATAACCTTAATCTTAATTTGATGATTACCTCTTCTTCAAATCAGTCAAACACTGCAATTCGAATTCAATATTCAGCAACCCTTCTTCTAGGCTATGTATGGAGGTTCTAATCAAAATAATTAACAACCATTTTTCCACTTCTTAAATCAATTTTAGTACCCATTTGCCTTTATATATATATATATATATATATATGAAGTTATGAACACCCATCATCACTTTAACTTGTTATTTCCTTTCATTTATTTATTTTTAATTTTGGATGAAGGAATGAGGGGGAAAAGGTAGACAGCTCCTCTATGAAGAATTTTTAATTTGAATATTAACCAAACCTTCTTGATTCTCGTTATTTAACAACTCTCATAAGAAATCAATGTTGCACGCAAGACTGTTAATATTTTTTAACCACGTATAAAGCAATAACATAGTCACTTGCATAGTGCAAAAAACTGGACCGGTCGTCATCAAACTGGTGGAAGGCTCAGGTCACTGGTTCAATGGTTCAACCGCTGGGTCACTGGTTTAACCGGTTGAGCTGGTTTACTTAAAAAATACATTTTTAAATATACATATTCATTAAATATAAAGTAAATATTAAACACTTTAGTACCTTTGGAGCTATTTTGCAATTTTAACCATAAAAAGTTTTGTAAAAATTACATATTGACTCCAAAATTTTTTTAAAGTTTTCATTTTAGTCCATCGACAATATGTATCCAGGGACTAATTTTAATTTTTTAGGGTCAATATGTAATTTTGAAAACTTTGGTGGGTCAAACCGGTTCACGGTTCACCGGTTCAACTGCTGGTTGAACCGGTGACTCACCGATTCAACTGCAATCTGGTATTTTAACTTTTCCGGTTCACCGGGCGGTCCGGTTCGATTTTTAATACTATGGTCACTTGGATAAGCTTATCACATCCCTTTGATTTGTTTTTTCCTCACTCGATATTTTAAAGATTGAAACTTTATCTTGATCATGCATTTAATTATAATAGAAGAGTCTCCCACCAATATAGATAATTATATTTATAAAGTCTCAAATTTAAAATCTTATTTAAACAATAGTAAATTGCTTACCACCCGTTTTTTCAACATCCCTTTGGCCTTTGTTGTAAAGCAGAGAGAGAGAAATAGAGAGAAACTAAATATAGCAGCTAATATTAAGCTTTCTCTCTCTCTATATATATATATCATGAAAGCACAATAGGAAAAGGAAAAGTAAAAAAAAAAAAAGCAAGATTACAAAAATTAGCTGATGAATTAAGCTTCTTATTGATTGATGATTGCTTAATTATAGCCCATTTTTAATTCCGTGTTGGGGGTTCATTAATTAATAATTAATACTCTTAACGTACTACAACACTATTCCACCATACTGAATTCATCCTTCTCTGCTCTTAGTGCCTTCAATTTCTGTCTTCTTCCCTTCCCTTCTCAGTTTTCCATAGTAGAGAGTCATCACTTTTTTTTTTTTCTCTTAAGAATTAATAATAATTTGGCCTTTGGATGAAATCTGTGCCTTCAAGTATTGTTGTTGTTGTTTTGTAGAAGCCAGTTGGTGAATACCTCAAGTGTTTTCATATCTGCTCTGTAATGCTTTTGTGTGAACTCAAGCAACACAGGCCATGTAAAATCCGGGTAAATTCTTGGTGTGTGCGCATCCACCAGTTCACTCGGTGGACTCACCACCTTATCACTTCTTGGACACAAAAAGAAAGCTAACGATTTCCTCGTCGTCTCGCTGTTCACCACTGCCCTATGCAAACAACTCTTGTATCTCCCATTCGAAAGCGCCTAAATTAAAAAAAATAATAAATTTAGCTGTTGAGGTTGTAGAGTCCAAGATCTTATAAAATGCCTTACGGTCAATAATATGTGTACGTACCATGAATGTGTCACCTATGTTGACAACGAAGGCGTTGAAATTGGGGGTGATAGAATGCCATTGGTTGTCCACGTAGACTTGGAGACCACCCACTTGGTCTTGGTGAAGGATGGTTAAGGATGTTGGATCACAATGAGGTCCAGTTCCTAAAGTGAGGTCTGGTTTTTGACAAGGAGGGTAATAATTCAGCCTCATTATTGAATTATTTCCTTCAAAGAAGTCCCTAAAACATTCTTTCCCAACTCCTAGGCTCATTCCTAGAAGCTCCATTATTCCAAGAGAAAGCGTGCTCATCGCGTCGCAGTAGTCTTGGTATATCTTCCTGTTCAATTTGAAATACTGTCAGATACTAAATATGAACAAAAACCGTAAGACAAGACAGAACATTAATTCTATTCGAGACACTGTCAGACACTAAATAAGAACAGAGACTATAAAACAGAACATCAATTCTGTTCGAGAAAAACAGAACATTACCCGAATTCGAGGAACTCGGGGCCGAGAGTGTTGGACAAGTAATCATGGACGAGGTTTGGCGAGGCGGTTTTATCGGCGGAGAATTGAAACGACAACGTTTCTTTCCAAGGAAGCTTAGACGAAAATCTGCCAGTGAAGCTACTAGCATAACCACAGTGTTCCCCTGTTTTCCTCTGAGCTCTCTGTTTCTGAAACAGGGGAAGCTCAAAGAAGTCATCCATGAAACTGTGCGCATCGGCGATGAGCCCAGGCTCGATCCCGTGGTTTACGACGAGGAAGAAGCCATGTTTTTGACACGCCTCGCCAACCATTCTAGAAGCTTCCATTGCAGCCACAGGGTCACCAGAGAGAAAGCCACCCAAGTCAACAAGTGGGACTTTTAGCTCTGGTGCGTTCAAACATGGCTTTTCATCGTCTGGCCATATGAATTGTTTTGGAAGATGAAGTTGGTGACGAAGAACAGAAGCATCAAACACTAAAGGTTTCTCTTTTTCCTTTTCTTCGGATTTGGGTTGTTCTTCTTGCTTTGGAGGCATGGATTGTAAGCTTGTTATGCACTCAATTGCCATTATTGCATTAATAATAAGAATGAAAGCTTCTTTTTTTTTTTGTGGTTTTGGTGGGTGTAGAAGGAAGAATATGAAGAGAGGGAAAGAAGGGAGTGAAGTAATAAGTTTGAGAGAAGGGATGAAGGAAAAGCCAAGGCCGCTTATTGGGGAAATCGGTGAACAAAAATTGGAATCTTATAGATAGCGCTTTGTGGGGTTAAATTTGTGGTATTTGCAAAGGAAGGGCCTGTGGTGGACATTATTTGCACACAAGGGGCTTTCTCTTATTAATTTCGGTAAATTAATATTTTGGTCCCTGAAAGATCATTGAGCTGACAACGTAGTCCCTAAAAGATTGAAATGTACAATTTAGGGACTAAAAAGTATACTGTTTTAGTGTTTTAATCTTTCAAGGACTAAAAAGTATATTGTCTTGATCTTTTAGGGACAAAATGTGTATTTTAATCTTTAAAGGACTGATTGTCAACTCGATAATCTTTCAGGGACCAAATTGTTGGTTTACTCTATTTATTTTGGGGTGGAAGTATTTAGGGAATGGTCCAAATTGTTGAGGTATTTGTCTTTTATAGTGTAGCCAGAAAAGAAAAAGAAAAGAAAAGCGTTTCCCAATGGCATTTTGGCCTTTACCTGGTGAGAGACCTGAGAGGAATGCTAATGTCACCCTCTCTACCCAACCATGGATTGAGTTAAAGTCATTATTGCCACTGTTTTCTCTCTCATCTCTCAAGTTTAGAGAGAGAGAGAGAGAGAGAGAGAGAGAGAGAGAGAGAGAGAGAGAGAGAGAGAGAGAGAGCACCCTGTTTAGGGGAACAAGCTTTAGGAAGTTGATGCAAATGGAGAAAGGCAAGAACACAACTAACTACAAATGACTTAGCCCACTATCAAATGTCTTTAGCTACCCATCACTCAATATCATTCTCCCAATTAAATCTCTGCTTTCTTTCTTTCTTTAATCCCTAGCATATGTATGTCAAATGTAATGTACGTATAAAGGGAATTGAATAATCTTGGAATCCAATTAGTTAGGGGTGAATAAAATCGGGTCCAATCCAATTATGTAGTTGGAACATGTCATATGAAAAGTCGGTTTTAATCAGGTTGAACATATCTAACTGGTTCCAACGTAACAAAATCTACTTTAATTATAAATAACATCGAATTTTTAGTGTAAAATTTATTTTTCTAATAATTTAATCATTGAAAATCAATTAAAGAAATCACTATTTAATGAGTTATATATCATAAAACAATTGAGTAAAAATTATACCTCATATATTATATATATATGATAAATATTTATATATTTTTTAATCAATTTAATTTTGTAATTTTGTAAAATCAATATTTCAATCCAACCAACTCGTCCAAATTCATTTGTTACTCAACTTAACTAGGCATAATTGGATTATGTGAGTTGACAGTTAGGTTTGGATTGAGAAAATTTTACTCACTCTTTAATATCTCACCCAATCAACTCAGCTAAACCCGCTTGGTACTCAACTCTAGTATTAGTAATGTACGAAAAAGTAAACAGAAAATACAAAAAAGAGAGAGTGGGTAAAATGAAAAATGTGACAATATATATAAAAGATACATGCATAGACAGAGGAAGTGAATGAAGTGCTAGCATGCACAGAGAGAATTTGGTTTGGAAGAAGACATGAAATAGTGTGACAAAAGTGCTATCAAGCAAAAGTATCCAATATGTGGGAGACACACAAAAGTATTTCTGTTCGTTTTATAAGCCTAGGAAAAATACAGAGCAACCAACTGACATAGTGACATACATTATGCTAGACTTCAATCAACACATGACATCGTTTGTTGCCTTCACCTAGCTTCACTACCATTCAAAGATGTGTATATATATATATATATGCAATCATTAATTTGGAGTTTGAAGGTAATTAATGGATCTAGGGAACTTGGTGGTGATTCAAGTTTAAGATATATATATATATGGAATTAGAGTATATTATGATGCAGAGGCTAAGGTAATAAGGTGGCAAGGGTTAATTAAATATACAGAGAGATGTTAATTTTATTTAGGTTAAAATCTTATTTTGGTCCCTAATGTTTACTTAAAATTCTGTTTTGGTCCTTAATATTTTTTTTTCGTTCTGTTTTGATTCTTGATGTTTCTTAAAAGTAAACATTGGTCCCTAACTATTGAATATAATCATATATCTCTTGTTTGAAATCCGAATACTATTAAATCAAAGTTACGAGTCATTTTTTTGCTTAGTTAGAATTGTCAGCAAATAAGGTCAAATAGTTTTAGGACCAAAATGAAATTGACTCCATAGTTTGAGGACCAAAACAGAACAAAAGATAGTTTGAAGATTAAAATGAAACAAATCACATAATTTGAAGACCATAATGACCATTTAACCATTTATTTAATACTAGTTAATTGAGGGAAGTAGAAAAGTCCAAGATTTGTCAGTAAAAGCTACGGTGCCGTCTGCAAAGAGCTAGAAGAGCATGTTTAGAATGAAAACAGTGTCGTTTGATGTGTTTTGGAACTCTGTTTTTCAATGCAAAGACAAAAATTGGATGGGATGGGACTATATATAAAAATATGTATAACCTCAAAAGATTAAAACAAGATAAAGAAATAAAGATAAAATTAAACCTTCTTGAACGAAGTTGTTGTCCATGGACGTACACACACACATATATATATATATATATATTAATATTACTTTGGACAATAAAATTAATTAGCTGCTGTGGTAACTCACGAAGGTTTATTTAAATTTAGTGGGATCTAGTTGGAAGTTGGAACAGTTGAATTTTGTATGTAATCCTAAGAAGAAGATAAGTTTAATTTTACAAATGGAAAAGAGAGTCGATCATGTGCATATCATTTATAAAACCTACTCTGCTCATTCGTCGGGTTTTTGAGTTCTGTGTGAATGTCCTATTCCTATATATCCAAAAGCCAATTACGGTATCATTTTCAAAATTGATACCGCACCACTTACTCCTTTGAATATATATATAGAGAGAGGATCTAATTAATTAAAAATAAATAAATAAAAGTAATTAATACAAAGTTTAAAATTTACTCAAATTCCACAATTAAAAAAAAAAGGAGTAAATTACACAAAAAGTCTTTATTGTTTGGCTCATTTACGGAAAGGGTTGTCCATTTGATTTAAAAAGTGACAAATAAAGACTTGTGGTTTGCTCCGTTAACAAAAAGAGTCATGACGTATATTTTCATCCAAAATTTGACGAAAATCCTAGCTAAAATACTATTTTAAGACTCTAACTATTAAATTTTATGCGTTTGACTCCTTATTTATATGAGAGAAAGACTTTGACACAAAATATGAAAAGTTTCATAGTAATAAAAACGGGATGAAAAAAACTTGAGGGACCAAAACGAAACTTTGAACAAATTTGAGGGATCAAAATAGGACTTTGGCCTTTTATGTTTTTGCATCAAAACCCCTCCCTCATAGAAATAAGGGTAAAATGCACTTTGGTACCCTGTGGTTGGGACCGAATCCACTTTGGTATCCTGAAAGAAAAAATTTGACACTTTGGTACCCTAAGGTTTGCGCCGTTAGCATTTTGGTACCCTGTGGTTATTTTCCGTTAAGATTTAACGGAAAATTGTTAGCACTTTTACAAAAATTACAAAATACCCCCAAATAGTTTTAAAATTTTCAAAAATGTCCCTAGATTATAATATCTGAGGACTAAAATGAAAATTATAACATAATTTTGGGGTCAAAATGTAATTATGAAAAGTATTGGAAAAAGATTAAAATTACATATTAGTCCTAAATCTGGAAAATAAATGCAATTTAGTCCTAAAACTGTGTGGTTCAAAGGTGAGAAGATAAACTTTACAAAATTTTTGCAAAAATTACAGAATACCCCCAAATAGTTTCAAAATTTACAAAAAAAATTCCCTTGATCATTATATTTGAGGACTAAAATAAAAATTACAAAAACTTTTTGGGGTCAAAATGTAATTTTGGAAAATATAAAAAATGAGGTAATTACATATCAGTCCTAAATCTGGAAAATAAATACAATTTAGTCCTACCCATATTCAAATACAACTACTTAGATGAAATTTTGAAAGTAAACTTGAATAATTTGAAGAATATTCTCATTAATTAATTTACAAATTAAATAATTAATATTTAGTTTCACTAAATAATTTAATAAATTACTAAAATATTTATTTTTTATGAAATTATAGTAAAACTATAATTTTTTCATGCAAATTGTTCAGTAAGTTATGATAGCAAAATAAGATGATCTAACTACAATATTTTATCTTTAAGTTTGTTGTGTTCTGATTCGTTTTACCAAATGGAGGGGACCTAAACGCACAAAAGAAATATTGTTGAGGAGTGAAATCGATAGAGAAGATTGAGCCACATCACCCCTTTTTGTTAAATCTTGACAGAAAATAACCACAGGGTACCAAAATGCTAACGGGGCAAACCTCAGGGTACCAAAGTGTCAAATTTTGTCTTTCAAGGTACTAAAGTGGATTTAGTCCTAACCACAGGGTACCAAAATGCATTTTGCCCTAGAAATAAGGAGTCAAATGCATAAAAATTAATAGTTAGGGTCTTAAAATAGAATTTTAGCACAAATTTCTTTTAAATTTTGGATGGAGGGCCCTTTTCTGCTAACGGAGCAAACTTTAGTTCCCCAAATTACAACTTTTCAAACCATAGGGACCCAATCTGAAAAAATTCAAACCACAGGGCTCTTCTGTGTAATTTACCAAAAAAAAAAGGAGAAAACAATGTAATTTTTCTCAATTTAAACAATAAACAACGGTTTGTACTTTTGAGTTTTGACCGTTATAGTTTCACCATGGATCTTCATCCAAATAAGGTTGAGACTTTGAAAAGTTAAAATAGTTTAAGTTATATATATCTCTCAATCATCAAATTTAATTTTTTTTAATCTCGAAAGTTATGTTTTATAAATTAAAAAAAGAATACATAAATCTCAAGATTAAAAAACTTAAATTCAATGGTTAAGAATTAAATAGCTTAAGCTATCCACCTCTCCATAAAATTAAAAAAATATTTTGCTTGTGCATTTTAATATTTTGAACAACAAAATGGTAAGCACCTTAATCTCCCAAGTAAAAAAAGATTATTTAGATCTTTTTTTTTTTCTCTCTTTTTAAAACTTTCTTGCGTGCTCTCTACTCATACTCCCACTTAAAAATTAGAACACTAGCGACTGAAAAATGCTTGGATTTAGAAAAACAGTGAAGGAGTACCGCGAGAATAGCCTAGAGTCATGAAACTAGGAGCTATCAAGCACCTCGACTTGTGCCATCGGCTCCCGTGATTCATAGCTCGAGGATGTGAAAAACTCAAAAGCATTAACATCATAAGCAGATAACGATAGCTGACAATCAAAAGCATTAACATAACGTAAAACAAAAGACTGAATAATCCTAATAGCTGTCGCCGGGTCTGGTTTTGCATTCCTTCAAACCGCTTCGTTCTTGCAATTCCAAATAACGTCAAGACTTACCAGGATTGTAAGCCAAGTTTATGAGAACCGTTCTTTGTTGCGACACCAACGGATGATCCATCATGTAAGCTAGGTGCGAAAGCTGTTGAACCTAAGGTGATACTTTATAGGAATAGGCAATCCGAACCAAACCGCTCTAGCAAAATCGTAGAGAAGGAACGTGTGAGAGATAGAGTCGTCGGAGTCCCCACACAGCGAGCAAACAATATCACAGCGAAGATGATGGCAGTTTAGATTTGAGAAAGTCAGAACCACGTCATTATAGATCTTTCAAACTGTCAGAAGCACCCTCATCGGGGCTTTCGTCCTCCACAAGTCCCTCCAAGGGAAATTTGCAGTAGAAGTATTACCATGATCTGGATGGTGGCCACCACTAAGTATCTTGAATCCATCAGCAGTGGAGTACGATCCGGAGGCAACATGAGTACACACCAAGACGTCAGGAACCAGTCTGACCGGTCCTGGAGTTCTAAGCAGATTCGCTGCTTGACCCTCATAGCAAACTAAGTTGACTTTGTTCAAATCCCAATAGTAGGATGAGTAATCAACAAGATCACTTACCAGCACACATGAGGGAGGTTCGTCTATATGTCCCTCCCAAAACCTACTTCTGATGTCAATTCTATCTTCCCTGCCCAGCTTCCAAACGACATGATCAGTGATGACATGTGCTTTATTCCTCACCTTTTCCAAACAATCGAAGTAGAAGTTCTGGGTCTGATGTTAAAGTCACTATGGGGGATGAGATATCTGTTTTTGACCCATGAGCCTACAGTCGACGAAGGATTGTTGAGAATTCTCCATGTGTATTTTGCCAACAGTGCTTTATTGACAGCACCTGAGTCCCGAAAGCCCAAACCTCCTTCGTTTTTCGGTCTGAACAAGATTTTCCTGTTGAGAAGATGGACCCTTGCCTTGTCCCCCTTAAAGCCCAAGAAAAAGTTCGTCATTGCCCCGTTGATTGCCTCAGTCACTTTTCGCGGTGCCTGTAGACACGAAAGCTTATACACCGGGTCCGATTGGATAACCAACTTGACCAGAGTTAGTCTCCCCACTTGAGACAACAAATGACTTTTCCAACCGGCAAGCCTGGCATTTATCTTCCATAGCAAATCGTTGACATTTTGTTTCAGGTCATTTCTATCATCCATATAAACACCCAGGTACTTCGCAAGTTTGTTCGTGGTTCCCACTCCAAACAGACCGGTCAGCTCCTCCTTTAGAACCTTGGGTGTGTTGGGGCTTAGAACCATGTATGATTCATGGTGAAAAGAGAGAATTCTAGTAAGGTGAGATAATTTATCCATCATATGTTGGAGACGATTCACCATCACTTTAGATATGATCTTATATATGACGTTACAGAGGCCAATGGGCCTGAAATCCTTGAAAGTATCTGGCGTGTCAATCTTCGGGATCAGAGCAATATAGATTGAATTAATCCCATGCACTGAGGTCACAATTCCCTGACCAGTTTAAGAATACCAGAACTCATAAGATGCCAGTACTTCTAGAAGATAGTAGCAGGGACCCATCCGGCTCCAGGGCTTTATAAGGCTTGAATTGAAACAAAGCTGATTTAACCTCCTCTACCGAAACTTGCTTTATCAGATCCTGAGCCAAATCCTGAGGTACAATAGGAAGTGAGATGCCCTGTAGCCATGTCTCTACCTCCCTGTCAGGTGCAATGTCAGCACTGGAGAAAATATTATCAAATTAACGCCTCGCTTCTCATTCTATATCTTCATACTCTTCAATCCATACCCCATCGGGCCCCCGAATTTTGTGAATTTTATTTTGTGCCCATCTCTTCGTGACCACATTATGAAAATAAGCCGTGTTCATATCTCCCTGGAGCATCCACATCTGTCTGGATTTATGAGCCCAGAAGATTTCTTTCCACAACCCTCTCCTTTCCATCCATGTTGTTGCACCACAGAGTGAGCTTCCTCACTCACGAAACCACTTCAAACAACTAACAAATTAATGAAAGAGCTTAGATCTAAAGAAGAGAAACCTTCACCGTCCTCGTCGTCGTCCGTCTTACGGTTCGACCGTCACTCGCCTACATGCGTCGTCACTCTCCTTCTGTTTTATAGTCCGGAAAGGCCTTCGATCTGAGTTCAGATCTGAAGAAGAGGATGTCGTCGTCGTCGTTGCTTTCATCTGTCTTACGGTTCGCCAGTTGCACGTCGTCGATCGCCGTCACGTTCTCTCACACGTCGTCTGTCTTACAGTCTAGCGTCCTCACAGTCTGTCACTATTTCGTGGAGCTGTTATCTAAGTCGCTGTTGCAATCAAAGCCTGTGTATGGAGTACTATTTTAGTAAGATATTGTAAAAATAAAAATAAAAAAGGCATTTACCAAAAGAGCAATAACCAGGAGAGTTTAGGCTCCCAATTCATAGAGTGACCTAAGCCAACACATCATTCTCCCTTTGGTTTGATTTTCATATGTACCATTTCTCCAATATCATTTTCATTTTTTGAACAAAACTCACCAAATATCATTTTTAAGATAATAATATAGATAGGAAGTTAAAATATTTCGATCAATATAATATACCAAAACACATCACTTTTTTTTTTCTCTATTCTTTCAAATTAGTTCTGTTATATGTTTTACATTTTCTTCTACTTTTTTTAATTAATGAATCTATTGATTTTATTATTAAGTATCTTGTTTAACATTGCTTTATATATTCTATTATCAATTTGGGTTGTTCAATTGTGAGTATTTTCAAATTTTAAGTGTGTAGTGTAAGATTAATGAATTTAAATTTTAGTTTCATGTATTATATATATACAATGATGATGTCCAATAAACTTCATAGTTTATTTATTTATGATAAAATAATGGCCCAATCTTCTTACGAATATAGTTATAATTAATTTCCTAAACATGTCTTTAACTTAAAAAATAGACATTTAATAGTTATTTTTATTTATATTTTTATGATATTAATTGTATTTATGTATATTATATAAAAAAATATAAAAGATTTAAATAATATATACAATAATATTATGATTTTGAAATTCCCCCATAAAAGTAAATTTTAACCTCCGTTCCTGTCTTGACTTAGTTCACATTGCAAAACTAATTATGATTTATGATAAGAGAATTTGTTAATAAAAATTATTATATTCATAAAATCTCAAACCTGTTTAAAAATTTCAAATTACTTATCAGATAGGCCAACTCCTTACTCCGGTGCTGTGATAGTGTTTCTCATTTGTTGATGAGTAGATTATATTTTGTTATTGATGCCCACCCAAATCAATAAGAAAAAGGAAACAAATTGTACGTAATATGAACCATATTTATAATTTTTTGGTTTTCTAAGAATATCCTATATATGGATTTTTTTTTTCTCTTTGCAAGTTTTTCGTCTGACTAAAAAGGAAAGGGATGGGGATCTTAAAATCTATTTTACATAAAGTCAAATAGTGATTTTAATTGTTAAATTATGGGATAAGTTTTATTTGGTCTTAAAATTAATTTTTATTTCATTTAAGTCCTCAAAGTTGTACATTTATTTCGTTTTAGTTCCGTAAATATGATTTCATCTGTTTATATTGTTATTTATAAATTGGAAGTTGAGATGAGCATTTCTCCCTTATATGTGTTATGATAAGTGAGTTGACAAGGAAAAAAAATAAATTTCACTGTTTGAAATTTTTTTTACTCTTTGAAAGAAAAATCAATTACTAATTCATTTATAATTTGTGATAAAAAATTAAATTTCTTTTCTCTCATTATCAATTCATTTACTATTACACGTGAGATAAAAAATAATCCATCTAAGTTGTTCAAGGTATAAATAATTACATAAATCAGACAAATTCACATTTTAGGGATGAAAACAAAGAAAAATATGAGAATTTAAGAATCAAAACAGAACAAAAAGTAATTTCAAGACCAAAATGAAACTTAGGGTGCGTTTGGATGAGGAGGTTAAGATAAAGGAGGATAAAGGAATGGGGGAGGTAATAAAGGAGAGGTAAAGAATTTGTATTATAAAGGAGGTTTTTAATAAATGTTGTTTGGGAAAATGAGAGATAAAGGAGGAATTATGATGTGAAATTATTTTAAAGGGTATGTAATGATTGTGGTGGGTTGAAATAATTGTATTGGTATTTTAAATTTGTATAGGGGTAAAAATAGTAAAAATAAAGGAGGATAAAGGAGTGGTTATTTTTTTTTTGGGTTTTGGTGTTAAAAAAGTAGTATAAGTAATGATTGCCTCGAAATTTGTGCTAAAGGAGGAAGTTAATAAAGGAGATTTTTGGAGTGGTAAGATAAAGGAGGATGAAGGTGTGAATGTGGGACCAAAATGTAATTTTTGAGTAGTGAATTGTAAAATTTTGGGGACTAAACTATATATTTTTCCTGTTTACCGTCTTTTAATTTTATTTTAAAATTTTGATACTACAAAAAATATTACCCATGTATATAATATAGGAGGGACCAAAATGTATATTTTCTAGGGTATGAATTATGTATTTTTCAAAATTTTCTTCTTCAGTAGTTGCAGAACCAAAAATATTAGCCATATACTGAATGATGGACCAATATGTATCTTTTTTGGGTAAATTACACGGTGGTACCCTGTGGTTTGACCCTATTTCAATTTGGTACCCTGTGGTTTGAAACCTGACACTTTGGTACCCTTTGGAGCTATTTTGTAATTTTAACCATAACAAATTTACAAAAATTACCAATTGACCCAAAATTTTTTCAAAAAAGTACAAATAGGTCCCTGGATACATATTATTTAGGGACTAAAATGAGAACTTTAAAGTTTTGGATACATATACAAATAGGTCCCTCAAAAATTACCAATTGACCCTGTGGTTTGAATTTTGTTTTTATATTTTTACACTACAAAAAATATTACTTATATATATACTGGAAGAAGAACCAAATTGTAAAGTTTTGGGGAATGAATTATATATTTTTTCCCATTACTGTTTTTTAAATATGTTCATAAATTTTTACATCACAAAAAATATTATTCATATATATACTGCAAGAGGGACCAAAATTTATATTTTTTGGGTCTTGATTATATATTTTATTNTTGAGTATTTTATTATTTTATAGTAAAAAGTAGGTAATTATAGGTAGTTGAGTATGGATATGTTAGTAATTTGAGAAGTTAAAAGAGAGATAAAGGAGAGATAAAAGAGAAAAATAAAGGAGGGGAAGATAACTGTGAAACAAACAAGATTTTTTACTGTAGCTCTGATATTAAAGGAGTATTGGGAGATAAAGGAGAGATAAAGGGAGATAAAGGGGAAACCAAACACACCCTTACTCCATAATTTAAGAATCAAAATGAAGTTTTGACCTTTTTATAATGGTATATCATATTCAATTATTCATATACATATAACAAGTTTCACATGGTAAGTAAAGAAAATTAAATTATGTTATAAAAGTTTTTCACTAATTGATTGTTATATTAATCACCTTCCATTTCTCCTTTCCTTTCTACCGGTAAATGAAATAATCAGGCCCTTCATTATGTCCGTCTATATGAAATATTGAAATATACATGTCAGTCATTATAAACATATCCAAGTTAAGACTTAAGACTATATCAACCACTATCAACGAATTAGTATAATCATCAAAATAAATTGAAAAGAAAGACGTTACATATAAATAAATTTTGACTGATTTTTTTTAATTAAACATTTCTAGTCAGTATCCATCATCACTAATAATGATTAATCTTTTCACTTGTGCTTAGTTTGCAGGCATCTCCATGGGTGGGACAACTTACCCAAAAATTTAAAATTGCACTATACTCAAAGTCATTAATCGAATCCGGAACATTTAGTTAATGACAAAAAATCGCATGTGAGCTGCACATGATTAGGTCAAAACACAAAATCTTCCTTTTTTTTTTTTTCCC
>QANZ01006772.1:1867-16982 GCA_003254925.1 Chamaecrista fasciculata
GGACTCTAGCAAGCCATCACAACTACCCAAAACACGTGAGTTATCGTTTTTAACTAAAACGACTTAACCTCAGTACCTCCGTGTTAGAGATCGGATTGTCCTACGATATCTTGGTCATGGACTAGGCACAGGAATGTCATCCATAATCCAAACCACAACTTTCTCGATTCCCTGAGTAAGTCCCAATTCTTGAGTGGCCACTCCTTTTCCTGGACAGACTCATCGAGGGCGCCAGTTAGATATCTCTCATCTAATGAGGGACCAAATCCCATTTTGGCCAATCCACATTCCACAACAATGCAATCAACCAGACCCGTACTTAGCCCTTATAACTACCCTGTTACGGGCAGCGTTAGACTAAGCCAAAGTCTGACAACTGCAATGCCGTAATAATGATGACCTCAGGTCTAAGGCATCGCTACAGGCGTACTAGGAGAGGCAAGCTGATGACTAAACCCATGCAGGACTCTCCGGGTCAGTCCAGCAACTCGTAACCACCTTACGTAATTGCACCATGACTCTCGTCCCAGCATCTAGTGCGTGCATCTCATGCACCGAGGTCATGCTGGTCTTAGTTCATTTTTGTTCCCACAAAAATAATCGACTAGGGACAAGTTTAGATTAATTATCTCATAATTAATCATGGATGTCATCATAGTAAACAAGCTAATAATATGATAACACATTAATTTATCTTCCATAAATTAATAATATGTTCATAACATATTTTACATAAAACGATTGGCCCTAGGGCACAATCTCCAACAGTTCGATGCCCTCTCACTGTGGCCAGTGAAAAGCGCCTTTGTCATTTTTCCAAGTAAGCGAGATTCGCAAGCATCATATGATTCAAAATCAAATGAGCTTAGAAGTCCATCTCCATGGAGCTTCTCTAGGCGTTTCTCGTTTATATGGCCTAAACGACAATGCCAAAGGTATATAGGATTATATTCGCTAATCTTAAACCTTTTGGTATCAATGTTATAGATATCGTTATCGTGTTGACGTTCAAATTTCAAGATGCAATGTTTATCTTGCAAATCACATAATCAAATAAACATCATCTTTATGAATTGGACACCATTCTTTTCAGTTAACACATGCAAAACCTTCCTTATCAAATAAGAAAGAGAAGCATTGTTTGAACTTTAAAGAAGGTACACGATAACAATAAGTTAAGCCCAGAGGGCAAAACAAGCTCGCATGTTCCTACAGCAACAGCAACAACCCTTGCTTTATTGCCCACTCGTAGGTCCATCTCGCTTCTGTCCAGCTTTCTACTGTCTCTAAGACCCTTCACATCAAATGTGAAAACCACATGCTGTATCTAATACTCAAGCGGTTATAGTAGACAAGTGAACGTCTATAACGAAGATACCAGAAGTAGAGATCTCATCTCTCCTTTTATTCTTTGATCTTCCAAATTTGCAATTTCTTAAAAGGCAAATCACATCCTTTGAAGGCCTTGCCTTCTTGGTAGGTAGTGGGTCAGGCTCAGCCGCTGGCTTGGTCCCACCAAACTCGGCGTCTCCTTTCCTCTTTCCTTTGCCCTTCCCTTTCCCTGATTTTGGAACGTTTCCCTGAGATGTGTGACCATCTCAACAGCCGACAATATTCCCTTGTTCAACTCCTTGAACTATTGTGGCTAGCATCAGGCAAGCAACGTCCACAGAGTCATCAAAGTGATTCTCCAAGCAGTCCTTTGAGCTCTTGGAGCGTCCTTGGCATGCTCTTCAGGGGAGGGACTTCTAGGACCCAAAATTTCCTTTGTTGGGTGAGAACAAATCTCAAATTACAAAACCAGTCGAGGAAGTCAGCAGCATCCTTCGTTGGGTTGAGAACATTTCTCAAATTACAATACCAGTTAAGGAATTTTGTCCTATACAACTTGTCCTTCTCAAGGACAGATCGCAGTGATAGTGATGAACTATTATTTGTTGCCATTGATTCTACAACTTAAGATATGAAAAGTTTTAAATAGCAGGAATATATCAACCATTTTATAAAACCCAGTAAAATTTATTATTGGTGGCTAAGACCCATATTTCACCAAAGTTTACCGTCGCAGAGGGCGATCATGCACCCTTTGGTTATTTAGGTAGGTAACTCTTTACCAATCACATCCTATGTGACTCTTAGATCTTTATGGGACTGTATCATAATATGATACTTTTTGTGGCATGTTTATCCCATCTAATGCCTTGAGGTCCAAAACCGTTTTGATAACCCCATTAAGTCACACAATAAAACTTGTGAATGGCTAGGCCCAAACGACGAGGCCGAAGTCCAACCCCATATCATCAAGGCCCCACTAAACACGTGTCGTGGAGGGCGATCACCGCATTTAATGAACCAAGACTTCAATAGGCGTCGTATTGAAACTCCCATTCACCCGTGTCTCCTCAAGGTCAAGGTAGATACGTGTCGCGGAGGGCGATCACCGCTCTACGATGAATGAGATTTCAACAGGGTGTTTTATTGACGGCATTAAAACTTAAGATTTTCTAAAAGGGTTTGATGTTTTTAAAAAAGGTTCCGTTTTATAGTTTAATTTCAAAACTCCTTTTAAAATTAAACGAGTCATGCCACATGTTTATTACCCCATGTATCATATACATATAAACATGTGCACGGATCTTGCATCATATGCAAAATCCCACGCTCGTATCGTATACGTGGTTGTAGCGTTAAAAAAAGGGTAAATAGCATGTTAAAATCGCATCCTAAACATACATCTAGCGATTTGTATCACATACAAACTAAATGTAAAACACATATATATACCGTGTTTAGATATGGCCCATCTATCCTAATAATTCTCCCAAGCCAATGAGAGAATTTTTTCTAAAAAGAAAAGCAAAATTACAAGAGAGTAAACCCTAGTTACATTGAGGTATAAACTGAAAAGTAAAATTACATCGGATAGAGGGAGACGACACGCAGGCCGTATACACCAAAAACCTAGAGCCATATCCAACACCACACAATTACATATACGAACAATTCATACAATTATGTCAAACACGGTATATTGGAAACACATATCAAAAACGATTTTTGTAGTGTGTTCAAATTAGGGTTGTGCAATTTTAACATGACTTTTTCTTGAAATTAGGCTCATTATCAATAATTATAAAATTCAGGAATCATATTCAAGAATTTTAATTATTGACCCAAAAATTTTAAAATTCATAATTTTAATAAATTTTTAGTCACCCATATAATATTATAATTAAAACACCTTTTAACTATAATTATACAGGAATTTCGATTTTGGCCTAAATAATCAAGAAAATTTTCCAAATCAATCACATTGATTTCTTTATGTATCGTATACATAAATTTGCACCTTTTTCGTGGATTCAGTTTTAGAAAACTATTCGGTGGATTTTTCGTAAAACCAAAGCATGTGATTGAAAACGGTAAACACACAAACCATACATCATATGTACACAAAACACGATTCTAAATTCAGGACTAGCGTGGCTCTGATACCACTGTTGGGAAATCTCGGAGCAAAACACGCAGGGGAAGCAAAAGCAAAAAAATAAAAGTGTGCTGCCCAAGATTTCCCACCCGAGATCCGCTAGTTGAATTAAAAACCTCGTTAGATAAGTGGTATACCTCAAAAATTCAATCGGCTTGGTTGTACTCAGGCGAGTTCAAGAAGTCCACTATCAGCGTCCTTCCTCCACCGGTAATCCACACGAACGGTTTATCGAACACCAAGGTGCTAGCCTTCTGTTCCTTTCTCCAAAGAAACCAGGGAACTGAATCTACAGAGTTTTTGATTCAAGAACTCCTTCTTGAACCAAATTGATGGTGGCGCAAAAGTGGAGAAGACAACAACAAAACTCCTTTTGTTTTTCTTCTCTCAAAACCCTAATCATCCTACAACTCGAATTTCTCACTAACTCTTTAGGAAAATTCGAATTCTCTCTCTAGGAAGCAAGGAGGCGATTTTTGTCTCTCTCTCTACAAGGAGGAAAACAAAATTGCACTTCATAAGATTAGGTCATGGGCTAGGCGACTTTTAGCCTTTATAATTACCAAAAATAGGGAATTTTATAATTCTAAAATCATGACATTACAATAATATCATATTTTAGGACTTGAATATCTAATTAAAATATTACCTTAATATTTTAATTCAAATTCAAATTGCTATCTTGGAGAATCAAATGGAAGATCAAATCTTCCCTTGGGTCCCACTAGATAGGCGCCTAACTCATCCCTATTTTCCTTGGAATTTAATAAATCAAAAAATTCCTAACTCTTAGGAAGTTATAACCAACTTATTATCTTCCAAGATTTTGAATTAAAATATTACCTTAATATCTTTAATTCAAATTTGAATCTTGAATTTAAATTCTTTATTGAATTAAAATATTATCCTAATATCTTTAATTCAAATCTTGAATCAAATTCAAATTCAAACTCATGATTTAAATTAATAAAACAATTTTATTAATAAAATCACTAAAAGAGGCGCCACCCTCTTATCCAATATTAGTGAATTTTATAAATCAATAATCTCCTAACTTTTATGAACCTTATTTGATTTATTATTCCCTAATATTATAATTGTAAATGGATTAATCCCTATTAACCATTTAACAATTATTATATATTTAAACTTGTCCTACAAATTTAAATATATCACAACTGTAGATTACTTAAGACAAGACTTAATGTCCTAGACATTTTGCTATGTCTTAAATTGTGTCACCGGAGTGACCCACGAATTAACCCTAATTCGTGTCCCTTTAAGCGGTGTCCTGATCCTGCTCATGTGTGACCCAGCAGGCCTCACGTGAACTTGGCAGCAAGCCATCTCTATGACTTACAAGTCGTGAGCGGACTCTAGCAAGCCATCACGACTACCTAAAACCCGTGAGTTATCGTTTTTAACCAAAACCGACTTAACCTTAGTACCACCTTGTCAAAGACCCTATTGTCACACGATATCTTGGTCATGGATTAGGCACAGGAAAGTCATCCATAATCCAAACCTCAACTTTCTCGATTTCCTGAGTAAGTCCCAAATCCCAGCGTGGCCACGCATTTCCTTGGACAGACTCATCGAGGGCGCCAGTTAGATATCTCTCATTTAATGAGGGACAAAATCCCATTTTGGCCAATCCACATTCCTCAGCACGACAATCAACCAAACCCGTACTTAGCCCTTATGGCTACCCTGCTACGGGCAACGTTAGACTAAGCCAAAATCTAACAACTGCAACGCCGGAATAATGATGACCTCAGGTCTAAGGCGTCGTGACAGGCGTACAGGAGAGGCGAGCTGATGACTAAACCCATGCAGGACTCTCCGGGTCAGTCCAGCAACTCGTAACCCCTTACGTAATTGCACCATGACTCTCGTTCCAGCATCTAGTGCATGTATCTCTATACACCGAGGTCATGCTGGTCTTAGTTCATTTTCGTTCCCACGAAAATAATCGACCAGGGACAGATTTAGATTAATTATCCCATAATTAATCACGGATGCTATCATAGTAAATATGCTAATAATATGATAACCATGAATTTATCTCCATAAATTAATCAATTAATCAATATGTTCAAAACATATTCTCAATATGATTGGCCCTAGGGCACAATCTCCAACAGCGAATTCTTGGAGATTCAAATGCAAGATTTGATCTTGCATTTTGAATTTCAAGAATGCATTTTGAATTTTAGGTTAAGATATTAATGTAATATTTTAATTAAGAATTCAAATCCTCTTGACTCATTCCAACCAATGGGAAGTGTGCATTCTAGATTTAGGTTTCAAGATATGATCTTGAAATTTAAATTGAGATTGCCTCTTAATCATGAATTATAATATTAATGTAATCTTATAATCAACATTTTGTGATTCCCTAATTTGAGGAATGGAGACTCTTTAAAAAGACCACCAAGTCGCATATACTAAGGGAAGAGAGAGAGTTTTCGATCTAACCAAAAACTTAGGGATAAAAGGGCGAGTTGTGTGTGAGAGTTAGACAGAGGCGAAAAACCTAGAGTATGTGTGGCCAAGAAACTCGTTCTTGGTAGTGTGCTCATCTCTTGAGTTTTGGTGAGGAAATTTTGTGGAAAAATTCCATACTAGTGCGCCACCTTGGTTCTTAGATTTTCAAGAAGTGCGCCACCTTTGTTCTTGGTTTTTCAAGAAGTGTTCTTGAAATTTCAAGATTTGTAGATTGGTTCCCATAATCTCTTGGAGAAGAGATTGGATGCTAGCACCTGAGTATCTGCCAAACTATTCGTGTGGATCACCGGCAGAGGAAGGACACGAGTCTGTGGACTTCTTGGAATTGCAATCATTCAAGCATCCGTTTGATTTAGGTAAACATCTTATCTCACTGGTATCAACCCAATTAGTGGATCCTATGGAGGAGATTATAAAATTTTATTTTACCTTTTCCGCTGTGTTTGCTCCCTAATCTCCAACAG
This sequence comes from Chamaecrista fasciculata, assembly GCA_003254925.1. Lineage (NCBI taxonomy): Eukaryota > Viridiplantae > Streptophyta > Magnoliopsida > Fabales > Fabaceae > Chamaecrista > Chamaecrista fasciculata. The sequence goes on from QANZ01006772.1 coordinate 8,327, forward strand.
TGGTATCAGAGCCACGCTAACTTTGTGTTTATGCTAGTTTTATGAATATACATGTTGACGTATGTTTGTATGTTTACCGTTTTTCATTCGATATGCTCAAATTTTGCGATTATCCACCACACGATTTTAACCTAATCTAAGAATGGTGCAAATTTATGTATTTGATACATAAGGTAATCAATTTGATTGATTAAAATTTTCTTGAAAAGTTTAGGTCTTGGCCGAAACCCTACATATTTTTTTTTAATTAAAATTGTTTTATAAATTTTATTGTATGGTGGCCGAAAATTGTAAATTGTAAATTTATAATTTTTGGGTCAATGAATTCGGCTTCTTAAATATGATTCTTGAATTCTTGTATTATTGATGCAAGACTTATTTTTCAAGAAGGCATGTTAATTGCACAACCCCTAATAGAACACAATCAAAGTCGTTTTTTGGTGTTGTTGGATGTTGATGTCGTGAATGTATATGTGAAATTGCTCATGTATGAGTATGGTGTTGGATATGGCTCTAGATTCTATTTTGGTCAATACGGCCTGCGTGTCATCTCCCTAAAGTTTGGATTTTATATACGATACAAAATTCACGCATGTGTTTATATGTATATGATACATGGGGATAAACACTTGGCACACTCGTTTAATTTTAAAATTGAATTTAAAAATGAACCAAAAATTGAACCCTTATAAAATCTTAAGTTTTAATGCCATTAATAAAACACCCTGTTAAAATCTTGATCATTGTGGAGCGGTGATAGCCCAAGCTACACGTATCTACTTTTATCTTGAGGAGACACGGGTGAATGGAAGATTCAACGCAACGCCTTATTGAAATCTTGGTTTATTAGATGCGGTGATAGCTCAAGCTACACGTGTTTAATGGACCTTGATGATATAGGGTTGGGCTTTCGCCTCATTGTTTTGAGTTTGGCCATTCACAAGTTTTGTTGTGTGACTTAATGAGGTTATCGAATCGGATTTGGACCTCAAGGCATTAGATGGGATAAACATGCCATAATAAGTATCATACGATGATACAGTCCCATAACGATCTAAGAGTCACATATAATGTGATTGGTAAAGAGTTACCTACCTAAATAACCTAAGGTTGCAGTCTCACCCAAGCGAAGGTCATCTTTGGTGAAATATGGGTCTTAGCCACTAATAATAATTTTGCTGGGTTTTATAAAATGGTGGACCTTTTTGCTAATTAACTTTCATATCTTAGTTGTAGAATCATGGCAAACAATTTAAGTTCAGGGTTATCACTGCGATCTATCCTTGAGAAGGATAAGTTAAATGGGACGAACTTCCTTGATTGGTTTCGTAATTTGAGAATTTTTCTCACCCAAGAAAGGAAGCTTTATGTCCTAGAAAACCCTTCCCCTGAAGAGCCTGCCAACGACGCTCCAAGAGCTCAAAGAACTGGTTATGAGAAGCACTTCAATTACTTTGTAGACGTTGCTTGCCTGATGCTAGCCACGATGGTTCCAGAATTGCAAAAGAACATGGAAACGTTGACGGCTTTTGAGATGGTCACACATCTCAAGGAAATGTTCCAGGCTAGGCAAGAGAGGTTTGAGACCACTAAGGCTCTAATGGAATCCCTAAATTATAGGATTATCAAATTATAAAATCATAAAATTACAATAATATTATAATTTTAGGACTTGAATTCTTAATTAAAATATTACCTTAATATCTTAATTGAATTCAAAATGCAATCTTTGATAATCAAAATGGAAGATCAAATCTTCCTCCTTGGTCCCACAAGCCATGCGCCTATCCCCTCTCATTTTTAAGAAATTTAATAAATCAAAATAACATTCCTAACTCTTAGGAAGTTATAACCAACTTATTATCTTCCAATGATTTTGAATTAAAATATTACCCTAATATCTTTAATTCAAATTTTGAATCTTGAAATCTAGATCAAATCTTGAATTCAAATTCATGACTTTAATTAATAAAACATTTCTATTAATTAAAATCTATCCTAAAGTGGCGCCACCCTCTATCCTATTTATCTTAATATTAGTGAATTTAATAAATCAATAATCTCCTAACTTTTAGGAACCTTATTTAATTTATTATTCCCTAATATTATAATTGTAAATAGATTAATCCAATTAACTATTTAACAATTAATATATTTAAACTTGTCCCACAAATTTAAATATCTCAACCGTAGATATTATTTAAGACAAGACCTTATGTCCCAGACATTTAGCTATGTCTTAAATTGTGTCACCGGAGTGACTCACGAATTAACCCTAATTCATGTCCCTTTAAGCGATGTCCAGATCCTGCTCATGTGTGACCCAGCAGGCCCCACGTGAAGTTGGCAGCAAGCCATCCCTATGACTCACAAGTCGAGAGCGGACTCTAGCAAGCCATCACGACTACCCAAAACACGTGAGTTATCGTTTTATCAAAAAGACCGATTTAACCTTAGTACCACCTTGTCATAGACCCTATTGTCATACGATATCTTGGTTCTGGATAAGGCACGGGAAAGTTATCCTTGATCCAAACGACAACTTTCTCGATCTTCTTGAGTTAGTCCCAATTTACTGAGTGGCCACTCTTTCCTTGGACAGACTCATCGAGGGCGCTAGTTAGATATCTCTCATATCTATGAGGGACAAAATCCCATCTTGGTCAACCACATTCCTCAGCACTGCAATCAACCAAACCCGTACCTAGCCCTTATGGCTACCCTACTACGGGCAAAGTTAGACTAGGCCATAGTCTGACAACTACAAAGCCGGAATAGTCAAGACCTCAGGTCTAAGGCATCGTGACAGGCGTACAGGAGAGACTAGCTAATGACTAAACCCATGCAGGACTCTCCGGGTTAGTCCAGCAACTTGTAACCCCTTACATAATTGCACCACGACTCTCGTAAAGCATCTAGTGCATGTATCTCCATAAACCGAGATCATGCTGGTCTTAGTTCATTCTCGCTCCCACGAGAATGATCGACCAGGGACGGATTTAGATTAATTATCTCATAATTAATCAAGTACGCTATCATAGTAAACATGCTAATAATATGATAACAACATAATTTTTCTCCATAGATTAATCAATATGTTCAAAACATATACATAAAATGATTGGCCCTAGGGCACAATCTCCAACAAATATATATACTGGAGGAGAGACCAACATGTATATTTTTTAGTATGAATTATATATTTTTTCTCATTATTGATTTTGAATTTTGTTTTTAATATCGTACACTACAAAAAAAATATTATCCATATATATACTGGAGGAGAGACCTAATTGTAAACTTTTGGGAATTGAATTATATATTTTTTCCTATTACTGTTTTAAAATTTTTTTTTACATCACAAAAAATACTACTCATATATATACCGGAGGAGGAACCAAAATATATATTTTTGGGGTCTGAATTATATATTTTATATCATGGACCAAAATGTAAATAACATGGACTGAATTATTTTATTTTAAAATTTTGACACTAAAAAATATTACTAATATAATTTAAAAAATAGAAGAAGGATTACCAGTATATCAAAAATTGTATATTTTGATTACTCACGTATTGACTTGTTGAGTTGATATAATTTTAAGGACTAAAATAATTTTTTAATTAAATTAATATAAATTATATGTAATATAATATATTTATAAATAAAAATATTTATATATTATTATATTATATATATATACGCTTGAGTTTGTGGCATATATATAATATAATATATATAATATATTATTATAATATAATATGTATATATATTACAATTATAATATATATATATATATGAGAGAGAGGGAGGGAGAAGGGTACAAGTAAGAAAAAGAAAAAAAATGGTAAGAAATTATAAATGGAGAGAGAAAGTTATAAGTGTAATAAATGAGGGTATTAAAAATTACCAATTTGCCAAATAACTTTTTTATATTTGTATTAGAGTATAGGTAATTATAGGTATTTGAGTAGGGGTATGTTAGTAATTGGGATGAAAAAATGTAATGAAATAATGTTGTAATGAAATAATATTTTTATAATGAGTTTATAATTGGTAAACAAACAGCTTTGTTATACTGTAGTTCAAATTATGTATTGAAAATGTAGATAATGACTTTGTATTGATTTTATAATCAATTGCCAAACACACCCTAATAAGGACACTACAGTGATTCCCAATTCAAACCCATGCCCAAACATGACCCACCCAATCTAATTCATCTAACTCGATCCACCCTATTTGCCTCAACTCAACCTATGTGGGCTTCATCCATACTTGTACTAGATCAATATTTGGACATTTTGAGTTCCGCAGAAAAAGTTAATTAATAAAGGCTCATCTTCCTTTGTTTTAAGAAATTTACAATAAAAGCCTAATTTTGTTAATATGATCCAAGTATGGATTCAAATAATTTAGGCTAAATTACACCGAGACTCTTTGAGTTTTAGGTTAGGAGTAGAAAATACCCTTAAGTTTTAAAATTTGACAAATAGACCTTTTGAGTATTCAACTGTGCTCACTTATGATCCATAACTTTTAAATATATGACAGACAAATCCCTTGAGTTTTCAACTTTGTTCACTTAAGATCTTTGAGTTTTTTTAAAAATTGAGGTTATTTAGGGTCTTAAGTGAGCAAAGTTTAAAGTTCAGGAGGTTTGTCTATCAAGTTTTAAAACTCAAGTGTTCTAAGTGAACATAATTGAAAATTCATGAAGTCTGTCTGTCAAATTTTAAATATAGAGATATTTTTTGCCCTTAACTTAAAACTCAGGGGATTTTAGTGCAATTTAACCAATAATTTAATAAAACCATAATCTAACACTTATCATGTTTCTTTATAGACAAGGTTTCTTTTTTCCTTGCTCATAAATAAATAACTGGAAGCCTATAGAAAAGGAATAAAAATGTTCAATTTTCTTTGGAGAAATTAGCAAAAAGAAAGAAAGAAATGACGCAAAAATAAATTGGCCAAAAATATAATAGCGTTAAAATCAAGTGAACAATGAAAGGCAACGTTGACCCAAAGTGCATTAAAGTTGACTATCGGAAACTTCATTTTAATTTATAACATGTTTTAAGATGTTGACAAATAAATAAATAAATTTTAGAATTTGGGTGGGAGTGTGGAGATACAGACAGTACAAAATTCAAAGTTCAAAATTGAATTCCAAATTCCAATCTTTCCACCACCGTCCATTTATAACTACTTCCAAAATTTTGTGATGACACTTTAGAGAGGACCACATGCCTCCTTAATTATTGCAATTATAAAAATCCAATAATTATCAACATGTTTTGGTAAATCATTTTATTTTCTTTCAAAAATTGATGGAAAGCAGAAACTAAAGAATAAGATACGAAACAAGAGAAATATTACTATGATGAAACTTTTAGAAAATATTAAAGACTAAAGTAAAAAAAAATATATTAGGGACGAAAATGGAACTTTGGATAAACATTAGGGACAAAAATAGATTTTTGACCTTTTAATTTTATAATATTAATTATTTAAAATACTTATTATTTTAATAATTATTATGGAGTCCAAATATCTATAGAAAATTTAGGAAAATCTCTAATGTCATGATCTAACTATAATATTTTATCTTTAAAATACATAATTACAATATAAATTTTAGTAACTTACTGAATAACTTGCACGAAAAAGTTATAGTTTTATTATAATTTCATAAAAAATAAATATTTTAGTAATTTATAATATTATATAGTGAAACTAAATATAAATTATTTGATTTGTAGATTAATTAATGGGAATATTTTTCAAATTATTCAAGTTTACTTTCAAGATTTTATTTAAGTAGTCAAGTTTACTAACCTCAGGTTAGTGAAGTGTCAATTTTTGTCTTTTAGGATACCAAAGTGCATTTTACCCTTAAATTTTTAAGATAAAAAGATTTTGATAATCTCATGTTAAAGAAATCTAAACTCTTAAATCCTAAAACTTTGACGTATCACACAGATTAAATAAAAAAGAACTACAAGTCTACAACTATAAAAATGGATAAACTAAGCATGTTTCTAAATTTAGATGAAAAATAAGAACACAATCATAGAGAACCAACAGAGATTCCTAAGGTTTCGGGAACACAAATTTCACAATTATTTTCACTACACAATTGGCTCCGTTCGTTTGCGCTTATAAAAAATGTGATTTGATTATAATCAGAGTATGATTATAATCAAAGTTGATATTATAATCAAAGTTAATTATTTGTGTATTGGTGTTTGGATGAAAGTTAATTATTTGGTGTGAAATTATTGAAATGGGTATGTAATGATTGTAGTTGGTAGATAGAAGGGTAAGGAAATTGATAAATTGTACATGGGTGAAATGGAAGAAAAAGTTGGAAAAAGTAAGAAAAAGTAAGATGTGATTTGATTATAATCAAAGTGTGTATGTGATTGTTGTTTAAAAAAAATCAAATTATGTCACTGTTTGCCTTGGAAAGCGTGAAAATATTATTATAATCATGTGCAACTCTGAAGGTGATTATTTTGTTTGGTCCACCGAACTAATTTTTGCCTACGAAATGGTGGACCAAAAGGACTAAAATGTACTATTATTTTGAATCAGGCTCCGACATTCAGTGGACCACAGAAGAAAATGATCCACCGTTTCGCACCAGATGAGAGAGAAGAAAAAAATTGTCTAGACCCGAAAAAAAATTCATTTTGGCATAGTTGATTCTCTCTCTCCCTCTCCTCTCTCTCTCGTCTCCGTCTCTCTCTTGTCTCCGTCTCTCTCTCTCTCTCTCTCATCTCCGTCTCTCTCTCTCTCATACCTCTGGTTTCATCCAACGCTCCATTTTGACAAAATAATAATGCTTTCAATTCTGATGCTTCTGGATTTCGAGAAAAATGTCTAAGAAGATCTTGATACTTTATTTTCCTTTACTTCTTTTTGCTTAATTTTGAGGTTCATGTTCTGAATTTCTATGTGTGAATGTATATATAGTTTTGTGGTGACATGGGATTTAAGAGAGAGAGAGAGAGAAAATGGGTTTGAAGGTTTTATTTTTTCAGATTACAATGGGCTGTGTTTTAAAAGTAAAGAATTAATTGGATGCAAAAATCAGTTAAGCTCATGTTTTTTGTGTTGGTTTATTTCGAGGATGAATGGATTGAGATTTGAGAGAGACGAGAGAGGGAGAGAGACGAGAGGGAGAGAGAGATGAGAGAGAGAAAGAAAGAAGGAACACAAGAATGGTTAAAATGACAATTTGATTCCTAAATAATTTAGGCAAGATAACATTTTAGCCCAAGACAATAATGAGTATTTACAATATGGCCCAATATTCAGGTAAATGACCATTTTACCTTTGTGATGGGATTGATTGAATGAGAGTATAGGTAATTATATTTATAGGTATATATATAGGGGTATAAGTGTAATTGAATGTGCTTGATTATAAAAAAATCATGATTATAATTTGATCGCAAATAAAAAAAGCGCAAACGAACACGCTTATTATGATTATAATCAGAGCGCAAACGAACTGGGCCATTGGAATAGATAACAAATACAAAGAAAATATAACATATACCAAAGCTCTCCACATATATTCCTACAACTTTTTAGGAATAGATAACAAATATATCTAATATATATTAAACAAACCCCAAAAACAAAATTTTGGAAAATTGATAAATATATCTATAAAATATTTTGTATCAACAAAGTCTTGGAAAACAGCACTCTCATAAACTGTGCTCTGATATTATATGAAAAATTTTGAATCATCAAGACCCAACTCGAGTACTAAATGCAAACAATAGATACACATCTAGGTAAATATGAAAACACATTGCAAAACTACTAGCCTAAACGTCATCGCTAATACCTGTAATTTTGTCAGTGCCTCTGTTTCACCAAGGCTCACCTCCAAATGTTGATCTCCAAGAAGGACTAAACCAAACAGTGGGCTTTACATACTAAATATGATTATCTCTCTCTCTTTTCAAGTTTGAATGTTACGAGTTCAAAACTATGAGTTGCTTTGGATGAGTACTTCTCTATCTAGTTGGCGTCATTAGCAAACAATGTCATCTGAGTCCAAAAAACGAGTTGTTCATTTCACGGTCAAATAAGTTCGTTGGTCATATTTTTCTTGTTTCAAGTTCGAATGCAACAAGTTATGACTTACTCTTGATGAGTTATTTTTCTGCCCAATTGAGACTGTCAACAAACAAAGTCAAATCATACCTAAAAATGGGTTTGAAATCGATTTTTCATAATCTTTAACATTTTGGTCTCAAACTCACTTTCCTACCTAATTTGGGGCCTGTTTGGGTGGCCATTATCTTTTCATTACAATTTCATTATCCCCATTTTCATTACATAACTTAAGCTACGGTGCTATATGGGTGTTTGTTTTCCAATTATAAAGTCATTACAAAAATATCACTTCATTACAAACTCATTTCATTACATATTTCATATCCAATTACTAACATACCCCTACTCAAATACCTATAATTACCTATACTCTAATACAAATATAAAAAAACTATTTAGCAAAATAGTAATTTTCAATACCCTCATTTATTACACTTACAACTTTCTCTCTCCACTCATCATTTTTTCTTTTTTCTTCCTCTTTTTCTTATTCACCCCCTCTCTCTCTCA
>QANZ01006772.1:17458-30806 GCA_003254925.1 Chamaecrista fasciculata
CCATATATTTATTTCAACCAACCACAATCATTACATACCATTTTTCATAATTTCACATCCTATTTTTTTCATTACATCTCAAACTAATCCAAACACCATTTTCATTACATTTTCATTACATAATTTTCTCATTACCATTTCATTACATAAAATCATCATTTCATTACCTACTTCTAATCTAAACACACCCATAGATCTCATTTATTGATATTCTCAAATGGGTAGAAAAATGACTTGTAAATAGTAGCTTGTAATTCTGAACTAGTCCCATTCGAATTTAAAACGAGATATCTTATCAACTTAGCTTGTTTGATTAAATTGTTAGTTTACTCATTTTTCCATCCCAATATCCTTGGAGTAGACAAAGCATTGCAAGGACTAAGGAGTGAAGGTATCAAATTCCCACTAACTCATCCATATATCATTCTGGCGCCAAACACGCAAACCAGACAACTATTATTGGCGCGTAGATCTACAACCCGACAAAATATAAAATAAATTAATTAAAAATGATTAAAAAAAAAATTATAATCGAGCCCACTCAATCGTCATCATTTCTATTATTTTTCACAATCATTTTTTCTTCATTCACGTCTTCCATTCTTTTATTCATTTCTTTAGCCTAAAAGCGTATCACAATAATAATACTAATTCAAACCCTTATTTCAGATGCGTTTACTGTTCAGAAATCAGAAACCCACTTACCATTTTGACCAAAATTTCATTGTTTTTCTTGCCACCAATTGATCACTATGTCGGCTGCGTCTCTTTCATTCTTGCTTCGAAATCGATTCTGCTGCGATTTAATATATTTATCCAAATACGTTTCTTTGTAAAGAAATCGATTTTGATCGGTTTCTTTGTAAAAAATCATACTGTTGCAGAGAGTAGTCAGAGAAGAAGGTATTTTCTTTTTCATTATAATTTCTGGGTTTTATTTTCTTTCTTCTTCTTTAATATATACGTTTTTTTTAATTAGAAACTCATGATTTTGTTTTGCGTGTGCTTATGACAAAGCGAGTCTTGTTTCTAGTGCGATGAGAATTATTTTGTCTCCTTCTTGTTTGGATAAATTCTAGGTTTATCATTGTTTCTTGTTTCTTAATATCATGGAAATGTGCTGGAATTGTTCTGTTAGGGTTGTCCTTTTATGATAATGATATCGTGTTTTGTTCACTTAATCAATCTACACTGGTTTCATTGCTGTCAGTTAATTATACTCAATTGAAGCTGATCCAATTATTAGTTTTCTGCTTTTAGATCTTTTCATGCTTTTATTTCCCTTTTGTTTTATACCCATATTTTAATTTTCATCTTATGGGATTCATAGAAGCTTTGTATTTCCAGTGTGGGATAGTTCATGTTTACATGAGTCAAATTTATGTGTTGTACGATGTTCCCTATATGAGAATTCAAATTTATGGTAAAATTGATTTTTCTTTGATTCTTTTTCCTCCCTTGCTTTTCTTTTTCTTAATTTTTCTTTCATGTTTATTTGATTTGCTGACAAAAATATTATTAATATCATTTTCCAGAAAGTCAGCGGGTGCTGGAGCTTAGGAAGCTGGAGCATCAGCTTTTGATCCTGTAGTGCACAACAAAGAGATGTAATACTTGTTTGCTCTTAACTATTTTGTTACATTGGTATCACCAGTTTAATTAAATGTTTACTTTATTTTTTATCTTGGTTTATTGGTTCTGGCTGAGATTAGAACTCTGATCCTTCAGCATTTTAATACTATTGTGTCAAAACCCATTGGTTTAGAGGTTGTTTACTTTGATTGTTCATAAATAGAATAAAGGAATATAGTTGACTAGATTGTAGTTATCTGGATATACTCATTGCCTTTTTTTTTTTTGAAGTAATCTCTCATATATGGTGCTGACAGGTTCATTTCTAGGGAGTGATTGAGTTCCAGTGTCTGAATCTCACTTTGGAGAATCATAATTACAAAAATGGAGTCCAGACACCAAACAACTAGTGTGATGGCCAGATTGATGGGTCTTGATAAAGAGCCTCCCCAGCATTCCATTGGAGAAAAACAAAGAGTGCTTTCTGAGAAGTACCTGCAGAAAGTTGCCTCCATTGGTCTCAGAAGGAAGCGTCCATCTCATCAACATAATTCCGTGACAATGAACATTAAAGAAATGGAGGAATTTCGGGAAGTCTTGGAAGGATCCAAAAAGACACGGAAAAATGAGAACCATAAGTTGTCAACAGAAAATGGGATGGTAAGCCCCGGTTCGTTGGAAACAGGAAATCTACAACTGCTTCAAAAAATTAGTTGTGGGCCCCCGAGAGATTTTCATGGAGAAACTAGATTTTATGAAGCCCTATGGCTTCCAAAATCTCAACTTGAATCTAGAGATGGAAATTTTCCTTCAACAAGTATTGTTTTGAAACCAAATGCTCGAAAGGTTGAGAGTAGTTTGAAATGCTTTTCTTTACCAAGTTCTTGTGAAAATTGTCATTTGGGTAATGGGCAGCTCAGGGACTTCTCTAGTCCTAAAATTGCTACAATATATCCTGGAATGAAAGAAAGACAGAAATTGGCTGGTCACATGGAATCTATTAAACAGAATCCCAGAGCTTTTCGTAAAGTTTCAGAGGAAGTTTCTAGTCAAACCGGAGATGGTACGAAAAGAGTTTTAGACAGGGTTTCTGTTTCATTATTCAGAGGGAATGAAACAAGTGGCGGAAATTCTGAAATGATGGGTCCTGTTAGGAATGATGATCCCAGAACTAGGACTAAGAATGGCATACTTAAAAAAGATTGGGGTTTGAGGCAGCCTCTGGATGCATACTCAAATTCTTCCCCACATGAGTCAAAGAAACAAAATTTGAACAAGAAAGATTGCTTAAAACATCTGAACCTCTGGTCTGTCTCTGAGAAATCCGAGTCTCGTCTCTTTATTAGCCTTGATAAGTTGAAGAAGAATTTCTATGAGAATGACTTGTCAGATCAGAATCCATTAATTTCCAAATTATCAATATCTCTCCCTTCTATTACTTGTGGAGACAATCAGAACATACAACAGAAATGCTTAATGAAAGACGAAGCGAAGAGCGATAAGCTTCAGCAGAGAACTATTTCTGAGCAAAATACTGCATCGTCTAATTCAACAATCAATGGTCAGGTAGCCGATGAAAAGTCTGAGGTTGTCAAAAGACCATGTGGAAATCCGAATAGTCAGCTCTCTGAATCAACTTCCTGCATTTTGTTTGGGGAGAGTGATTTTTCTAGTCATGCTTCATATACTTCAATTCAACAGGTATTTGTTTTGATCCAGAATTATTAAGAAAGTTCATATTCTTTTAACTAGATTGCTCAGTTAGCAATTAGGTTGTTCACTTTTAATGGGACAGTTAGGTACAGTACAATCACTATATTTAAATTTCAGTCCCACATATTTCTGCCGATATAATTGTAGTGTGGAATGAAACTAGGGTCAGAGTTTGCATCATTGGATATAAGCATAGATTTATTGTTCATAATATTGTGCTCTTATTTACTGTTCCGAGACTAGTTTACATTTTATCAAATCTTCTGCTGATGAGTTAATTGTAGAATGTCGGAACTCAAACAGAAAGCTTTAGAAATTATACAAAAATACTAGCATTAATGAATTAAAATAAAACAGATGCAAACCGGCACAACCAGAGTAGGCTATATACAAAAAAATAGAGAAAATATGCCAAAACGATAACAGTGCTAAGCCTTCTAGATACTATCTATCTCCCACCAAAACCGTCTATAACTTTTCCATACTCTCTCCCTTCACTCTTTATAAGTTTCTTTCTGTAATTGAATTGCCAAAACCGGCCCATCAGAAGAGTAAAATATATCTGCCCATGTCCTTAATATCATCTGCCTTCCTTCCTGGATCTTCTAGAATAAGCTTCCTTGTTTGGTAATGATCTTGTAAAGAGATAATAAAAATGTGTTTGTGTGTGTGTGTGTGTGTATTTTTAATTTTATTTGGTACACTGATAATATTACTACTCGTACCTAAGACCATCTTCTCAAACCTCCATGACCAATTATCTTACCTAAATCTAGATAACTATTGAAGATCGCTTCAATACTAATAATTGGTTTTTGACCTTTTTTTTTATAACCTTTCCTACAAGTTTTAGGTTGGATTCTTTTTTCTTATGTATATATATGTCTGATATGAACAACTATAACTTTTTCCTTCTTATTTTCATCCCTTGACTGATGTAAATTCATTCGAATGGAGAACACTTGTCTATATTTTATACGGACTAATTGATACTTACTGCTGTTCTTAAACTGCAGGAAACATCAGAATTCCAAGAAGGTGATTCTGTTTATTCATTTTCTTCTGACACAAAACCAGGTTCTCTTGGTAGCATTGAGGAGGCCTTTGAATGCAGTCCTATTTCTGTTTTAGAGCCAACGTTTAGAGAAGACACTTTGTTTAGTTCTGAATGCCTCAAGGTTGCTGGTGATGATTTATGTGGTATGTAACAAACACGAAAGATCCCCTCTTTTGCTAGAAGAAATTACATTTTAGCCCCTGAACCTGAACTAAGCCTTAATTATAAAATTGGTGCATAAACACCCCTGGAAATTTGGACTAAGATGAAAATGTTAAATCCTAGTTAAAATCAACGCCAAGAGGCTACGTGATTTTGACTGTGATGGTAATGCTCTGGCTCAGCTTAATGTTGACCTTACAAAAAGTTTCTTACTGTTCCAAAAATTAACTAGGACTCCGGGTTTTCATTTTTTCCCCAAGTTACAATGTGTGTTTTGTTACATTTTTTTATAAATTTACCCTTTTTCAGACTAGGCATTCAATTAGGGGTTTTAAAATGTAGTTTTACCATCTTGAAATGTAACTACTTCTGATCCTATTTGCTTTATTGGAGTCAGATTCCTCTGAAATGGATGATGAAGAACTAGGGTTGAATGTTTCAAGTGATGAAGATTGTGGGGACGGATCTGCAGACTATGAAGAGAAGAAAGATTTTGTAGCATTTTTGAGAGCTGAAGAAAGTAGGGATTTCTCCTACGTCGTCGACGTCTTAACCGAGGCAGGTATCTCTAACGCGAGCCTGTACACAGACTTGTGCACTTGGCACTCTCCACAGTACCCTATTAGCATTTCTATCTTTGAAAACCTTGAAATGAAATTTGGAAAGCAACCATCTTGGAAGAGATCTGATAGAAGGCTTCTCTTTGATCGTATCAATTCGGCGTTGTTGGAGATTCTCGAGCCGTGTATGTGCATTCCCACATGGGAAAAGCCAGTGTCAAGAAGGTTGAATGCCGAATCGAACCACGACATGATTGAGGAGGAGCTGTGGGAGTTGCTTCTTCTCCAAGAGAAGGAAGCTAAGAAGGAGTCAGCAGACAAGATGCTTGTAGGGGAAATGAGTTGGATAGAATTACGTTATGATATCGAAGATATTGTTGGTGAGATAGTTAGTTTCTTAATAGAAGAGCTTGCACTAGAGATCATTTGATTGGAGAGTTTTTGAGTCCATGATTTGATTTTTTTTTGCTTTTTATGGGGTGTGTGAGGCATTAGCATTTGCATATACAAGAATTTCATGTGTATATATCACGATTTTGAGGGAACGAAAGAGTTTTTTCTTTTTTATTTTTAGAATTAGGATATAGGTATTCATTCATGAGGAGCAATGTTGGTGTATTTGTAATCATTCATTCATGAGGATTAATGTCGATGTCTTTGTATTAATATCTTGGGATGTAAGTTTCGATATATCTCATAGCATCAAAATCATTGTTACCCCAATTGCATCAGTTAAGTCAATGGAATATGATTTATATCAATATGTCCTCCACTTTCCTCCTCCCCATTCTTCTTCTACCCATTATATTGAAAAAGATAAAGAATATTTGTTCATTATATTCCATTTTTGAAGGGCTTTGTCCTTTATTTTTGGGGTTGGTTTCTATTCAGATCTGATCTTTTTTTTGTTGCGATTTTAGTCTTTTAAGTTTTTCAAAAGTTTCACTCTTTGGTCTCAATATGTTTTTGACGAGTCATTTATTTGTTTAGTTGAGACCATCAACAAATAAGGTCAAATTGGATTTTGAAAGTGGGTCCTCGTTTCATAGTCAAACGAGTAAAATTGGTCATATTTCTCCGATTTTATATATTCAATTGTGACGAATTTGAAGTTGCAGGTTACTCTTGATAAGTTCTTTTTTTGTCCAATTGAAAATGTCAACAAATGAGGTCAAATCGAGTCCGAAAGTATTTTTTTTTATAATTCTTTTACTTTTTGGTTTCAGAACTATTTTGATGTTCGATTTAACTTCATTTACTATCGGTCCCCAATCAAATAGAAAAATAACTTGTAAAAGTAACCCGCAACTTCGACCTCTTATTAATATAAAATTGACATATACATACATATCAATTTTTTGAACATTTGAAATTACAAAATAATAAACTTAAAAAACTGCTTCATATAAGAAACATCTTTCTCTCTCTTCATTTTACTAAGGATAAAACTTATATCAAGTTCCCTACATCTTTGCTATCAAGTTCCACCAATCATAAGTCTTGATTACATTCTTTTTCTTCAATGATTGGTCATGCAAAAAGTGGTGTTTAATATTCTCTCTATCAAATTGGTCATATATAAAATTTTTGTCACGCGTCAAATGTTGATTGGAGAACTTAATAGTAAGGATGTAGGAAACTTGATGTAAGTTTTGCCCTTATTACCTCAAGTAGTCTTACTTCCCTTTCTGATATTAGCATAAAAGCTAAAGACACTTCAAAAAGTGATGTAATTTTGAAATTGATTGGATTTACCCGTATAGCTATAAATTTTAATTTGTTAACGTGTGATAGAAATACAAAAATACAAGACTGTAAAAAAAAATTATTGAGGTATATGCGTGTTGACTGTGTCCAAAAATACATTTCTTTCTAAATGTGAATTATTCAATTAAATCATCATGAGATTATTTGATTCTGATTGAATTAATTTTTGTATTATATATATTTTAAAGTGTAAACTAATTACTTGGTCCCTGAAAGATCACTGAGCTGACAACTCGATCCCTGAAAGATTGAAATATACAATTTAGTCCTTGAAAGATCAAAATAATATACTAATTAGTCTTTTTTATGGACTAAATAGTATACTGGTTTAATCTTTCGGGGACTAAAAGGTATACTGTTTTGATCTTTTAGGGACTAAATTGTATATTTTGATCTTTCAGGGACTAAGTTGTCAGTTCAGTGATCTTTCAGGGACCAAATTATTAGTTTACTCTATTTTAAATGTAGATTGTCAACCCTCCTTCATTAAATGTAATTAAGGCCCGGTTCATTTGCGCTTTCATTATAATCTGTTCTAATTATAATCGTAATAAGCATATTCGTTTGCGTTTTTTTCTGATCAAATTATAATCTTGATTTTTTTATAATCAAACACACACAATTACACTTATACCCCTATATATATACCTATAATTACTATTTATCAATTTATCAATTTATCAATTTCCTTACCCTTCTATCTACCAACCACAATCATTACATACTCATTTCAATAATTTCACACCAAATAATCAACTTTCATCCAAACACCAATACACAAATCATCAACTTTGATTATAATCATACTCTAATTATATTCAGAGCAGATTTTATTATAAGTGCAAACGAACGGACCCTAAATCTCGATTAAAAAAACATATAGATTTTATCTTTTAAAATTATAGATTTTATGTACAAAATTTAATTACTTTATCAATTAATACTATCACCCAATAGTAGAAACTAATTGTTCTCTTCACTAGCATAATGCACTTCCTAAAAGACATTAAAAAGTTTTTGAATTTTTATTAAATTTTGTTGAAATAAAATCAATAAATAATGACAGCCTAGAAAATTATCATTATTGTGTTTATTTCAAGAATGGCAGCCTAAAATCAATAAAAGAAAGACAAAAACACTAATTTTCTCCTCAAATTTTATATGAACGGTTAATTTCGTCTTTAAAATTTTTTCAGTTAATTTTATCCTCAATATTTAATATTTTGGTCCATTTTATCCTTTGCTCTTTTTTTTTGCCTGAAACCCTTTACTCTTACTTTAACCAAATATTAACGACAAAATCTATGTGATTAATGATATGTAATGTAAAATTGATAGAAAAAGAAACTCAAATCTTAACTCAGATTGAAAAACAAGATGCAGTCTGTCGTTAATTTATTGAAAGAAGTTAGTTAAAGGATAAAATTGACCAAAATGTAAAACATTAGAGACAAAATTAGTACTTTTGCTTGTTTTATTTTACCAAATCTCATTTAGGCCCACCGCTAGGGATGACAATTTGGGTGAGTATTTAGGATACCCATCCGAATTCACTCATAAAAAAATATCCGATATCCGTCGGATACCGGGTAGCGGATAGGGTATGGGTGGAGAAAAATAAAAAATTCACTATCCGGTATCCGTACGAAATGAACGGATAGTTAGGGTACCCGGTATCCAATACCCTATAATATAAATATTTTATACATTTTTTATTATATTTTTAGTTAATTTTATTTTAATTAACGGATATTGGATATCGGATATATCCGATTTTTGAATTAGGATATCCTATCCTATGTCCATTATTTTCAGGTATTTTGAATATTTAGAGTACTTGTCAGATATTAGATATCGATACGGATATTGAATAGAATGAAATGATACGGATACGGATAGTAACAAAATGATCGGGTATGCTTCCCGTTGCCATCCTTACCCACCGCTCATTTAAAACAAAAAAATTTTAAGATCCAGCTTGAGTCTTGAGATATATATACTATTACATATAATGGTGAGATGACATAATATTTTGTTTTAAATAATTTAATGTTTAAAAATTATAAAAAAATATCTTTTTTAACTAATCAAATATGCAATCTCTATTTTATATCATTGAGAATTATATTTTCCAGATGAAACATTAACTTCCGTGTGTGACAAAAAGCTAACTCTTTATTTGGATTTTGGACCCGAGACAAAAGCTAACTCTAAAACCGCGTAATTGGTACAAAGTTCTGACAAAAAAAAATAGTGACAAAGAAATAAGTCAAATAACGCGTTTACTAATAAAGAAAAGAGAAAACTTATTTTTTGTCCTTAAATTGTTACTGAGTCAACAATTTAGTCCCTAAATTATAAGAGATTATGAATCAATCCCTGAATTTTAAACCATCATTTACATTTTGGTCTCTGAATTATAGGAAAATATGAATTAGTCGCTGAATTTTATACCATTGTCAATCGTTTGGTCTTTGAATTGTAGAAAAATACAAATCAGTCTTTGAATTTTACACCACACCACAGCCAACCTTTTAATGGGTTATTAACCGTTGTAGATCTTTACACTACAATAAGGGACCAAAAAGTTGACAGTGGTGTAAAATTTAAAGACTAATTCGTATTTTTCTATAATTAAAGGATAAAAAAGTTAATGGTAGTGTAAAATTCAAGTACTGATTCATATTTTCCTACCATTCAAAAACTAAATGTTGACTGGACTAAAAAATAGATTTTCTTTACAGAAAAGGACAAGCATAGAAAAGATAGTAGGTAGACACGTGATTTCTTTGGCTTTTTGGTAGGCTCGAGGAATGTTGAACGAGACTAGATCTGTTAGCTATCGCCAAAGATACAAGAGAAGAGAAAACTGAACACCACAGTGCACAAAAGAAGAGAGAAAATCAAACAGTGTAAAAAAATATGAATTAGTCGCTGAATTTTATACCATTGTCAATTGTTTGGTCTTTGAATTGTAAAAAAATACAAATCAATCTTTGAATTTTACACCACACCACACCACAACCAACCTTTTAATGGGTTATTTACCGTTGTAGACCTTTACACTATAATTAGGGACCAAAAAGTTGACAGTAGTGTAAAATTTAGGGACTAATTCGTATTTTTCGGATAAAAAAGTTGATGGTATTGATTCATATTTTCCTACCATTCAAAAACTTAAATCGTTGACCTGTAACAACTGAGAGACTAAAAAATATATTTTCTTTAAAGAAAAGGACAAGCGTAGAAAAGATAGTAGGTAGACACGTGATTTCTTTGGCTTTTCGGTAGGCTCGAGGAATGTTGAAGGAGACTAGTTCTGTTAGCTATCGCCAAAGATACAAGAGAAGAGAAAACTGAACACCACAGTGCACAAAAGAAGAGAGAAAATCAAACAGTGTATGTATGCGAGCGATGGAGAGTTATTTAAATGAACACTTCGTTTCACTGCCAATCTCTCCAACCGGGACGAAGCAGCTGCTAGGCGTCGTGCCAATGAGGTATATATATATATTTGCTGGGATTCAACTAGACATGAAAACAACTGGGATCTCACTATTCACTAATATAATGTTTAAATTATCCTCATTCACGTCTCTGTTTATTGAAAATGAATTGTCTTCTAGCTGCCCTTTATGTCTATTCCTTTGAACTTGGAGAGATCTGAAATGGGTTAGAGATCTTAAAAAAATCCGTTTTGGCGTTTTTGTACTGATGATTTAGCAGACTTGGAATGGGTTTCTCACTTTGTGGACGATTCTCTGCAGGAGCTCTCTATCTTGTTGAAAACTCCATGTTTCATACCGACGAAACCGAGAAGCGCGAAATCTAGAAAAGCCAACCCTCGAGCATGGTCACTTAGCCACTTGCTTTTGCCGCCGTTGGTGTTGCCGGCGTCGTCATCCACTTCCGATGAGATTCACTCTAATAGCCATGGCAAAGTTTTGGAGAAAAGGAAAACGAAGGAAACTACTGAACTGAGAAGCTGCAGAGGGAGGGAAGGTAAAATTTCATTCATTATTGTGAAACTTTTCTTTTTTTGCGATAAAGTCCTTCTCTCCTATAAATAGGAGTCAAACGCATAAAAATTAATAATTTGGGTCTTAAAATATTATTTTAGCCAAGATTTTCGTCAAATTTTGGACGGAAATATACCTCATGACCCATTGTCTAACACTTTTTAAACCACAGGGACCATTTACGTAAATAGGCTAAACCATAGGGACCTTCTATGTAATTTATCCAAAATTAAAATATACAGTTTAGGTCTTAAAAGATCAAAACCAAGGTTATTAAAACCAGACCGAACATTGAACCGGCTGAAGGAGGGGTTCAAGGTTCAATGGTTCAACCGAGGTTGAACCGTTTTTAAATTAATTAATTAATAAATAATAGACTAACAGAATAATAAATTACTAATCATAATTAGAAAAAAAATACTATAAATAATAAAATTCAAATTTAACATGTCATAATTAAGTTAATAAAGATTCATTATAATATAAATATAATCAAAAAATACAATAAAAAAATAAGCCAACAAGGAAATAAATCACAATTAAGCCAAACAATGAAAAGGAAATAATCACAATTAGAGAATTAAATTACAATCAAAGAATTAAATCACAATCAAGTAAGAAAAGGAAATAAACCATCAACAAATAAATAAATCACAATCAAACAAAAAAAGGAAATAAATTAAAAAAGCAAATAAATCACAAAGAAGAGAAATAAACCCTAATTAGAAACAACAACCATGGACCCTATTCATCTTCTGGGAACAAAGTGCACGGCTGCAAGAAGCTTCGAACACACAGAAACTGTGACGACTGCGTACACACCAGATAACAGCAAACACAAGAGACGACGGCGAAAAGAACGATAGCGTCGTGGGAGTGGGAGTGAAGAAGAAGAGAACGATGGGGGAGTCGTGGCGTCGAGCGAGCGAGTGGCTAGGGTTGGAGAAATGATTTGGAATTGAACAAAAGGTATGAGTTGACTCCTGACCAATTGGGCCAACAAGGCCCTCACATTGGCAGCGACATTCGGATTCACGACCTTGTGAGTTATGAGTTGACTCCTGACCAATTGGGCCAACTTTTACTTTTAGTGATCTTACTTTAAAGTTATTTTGATCTAGTCTTCTCTTTACAAAATTAATTCAAATGCCATATCAAATTCTTTCTTAATTCAAGTGTCTAATGTGTCATTTGAGTTCACGCTATCAAGAGAAAAAAAAGGCGTGTCGATCATCTCATGTGATAATCATTTTTATTTTTAAAAACAAAAAAACAAAGAATAAACGTCTATTTGATAGCACTATTTTTTATTTGGTTTTAAAATTCAAAAGAAATATTATTTTAAAATTTGAAAAACAAAAAACTATTTAAAGATATTCTTAACTCAATTGATTTTAAAAAATTTGTTTTCAATGATAGAAATCCAAAAGTCCTTTTATTTTCGTAGGTGAAAGTTAAATAATTGAATCCTCTAAAGTTCTCTTCTATGTATTTTTTTTATGGATTTGGAGGAAGAAAGGAAAATAAATAAAGAAAAAAATATAAGTTTTATGAAATAATAAATATATAAGATTTACAATTTTTTAACTCTTTTTTTCTTTCTTTTCCTTTCTCTGAATCTATGAAAAATGTGGAGAAGAAGGATCCAATCTCGAAAGTTAAGTGGCTATTCCGAAAAAAAAAAAAAAGGAAGTTTATGCAGTTAATGTTTAATTGTTCAGTCTTTGCTCTTTAAAAATAGGCCAAAATCCTATTTTGGTTCTTTAGTTATGTTTAGTGTTCCAAATTGGTCTCTTAGTTATTTTTCGTTTCATATTGGTTCCCCAGTTATGCAAAACTTGGCAAAGTTGGTCCCTCTAACAGTTTCCATCCATTTTGCTGTTAAAAAAAAGACAAATTTGAGATTACTCCTAAAAGATTAAATTTTTTGCATCAAGGACCTTTTTCTCTTTAATAGGACCAAAATGTAATAAATAAGAAATAACTTGGGGGTTTTAATTTATTTCACACAAAAATAATAATCTCTCTCTCCTCAACATCGGCTCTCTCTCTCTCTCTCTCTCTCTCCTTTAGTGAAAACAAATTGATATTTGCCTCATCTGGGTAGATCCCATGCCATCATCGGCGCCGACATCGGAAATTTCACCGGAAACTTCCGATTTGAACCAAAACTCGAGCAAGCACAAGCAGGAGTAGGACTACTGCGAGATGAAGAAGACCACGACGACGACAGAGAAGAGGATGATTTTGAAAGAGACAACGACAGCAACAATAACGGCGACGAAGAAATCTTGTTGAGTGACTTCGGCGGTGAAAGAAACGCTTTGATCTTCAAAGAAGAGGTCGAAGACGCAACACGATCGTATTCCTCGATGAGATTTGCTAGATCTTCGTCAGATCTGATGGAAACCAAAGCGTCGAGATCTTCGGTAGGCAATTAGCAATGGAGAGTAACATCTGAGCCCAACTTCAGTGGGATCTACCCAGACGAGGCAAAT
>QANZ01006774.1:5813-32599 GCA_003254925.1 Chamaecrista fasciculata
ATGTAGGACAATGAAATTATGAATTCACACGTATATCTTATTGTTATATAAAGTTTATAGTTATATTTTATCAATTATGGAATATTTATATTTAAAATAATTAATATTTATTTTATTTATATATTTATGACGTCATCCGGTTCGACCGTCGGTCCAACCGATTGAACCAATCAACCCGTGACCCAAAGGTCTGTCCGGGTCACTCTCCGGTCCGGTTTAACATTGTATATAAGTAATATTTTTTGAAGTGTAAAAATATAAAAACAAAATTCAAAATAGAAAAAAATTAATTCAATTCCCAAAACTTCAATAATATTTTTTGTTGTTTGTTATAATTTAGCGTCTTCCGTTTTGAGTATATGGGTAATATTTTTTGTTGTCTCATTCGACAACAAAAATTACAGATCAGTCCAACATTAATAATATTTTTTTAGTGTAATCAGATCTCAAAAATATACATTATGGTCTCTCCTGCACTAATATAATTATTCCAGGGTAATATTTTTGGTGATGTGAAAATTTATAAGCATATTTCAGAAACATTAATGAGAAAAAATATATTTTTGGTGCTGTGAAAATTTAATTACAGTTTGGTCCCTACTCTAACACATATATGAGTACTTTTTTTGTGGTGAAAAAATAAAAAAATCAATATAAGAAAAAAATTATAATTCTCGAATCCAAAAACTTTACAGTTTGATCACTCTTCCCGTATATGTATATAGATAATATTTTTTGTACTATACAATAATGAGAAAAAATGTATAATTCATATAAGAAAATATACATATTGGTCCATCATTCAGTATATATATAGCTAATATTATTGGTTCTGCAACTACTAAAGAACAAAATTTAGAAAAATACATATCTCATACCCCAGAAAATATACATTTTGGTCCCTCCTCTATTATATACATGGGTAATATTTTTTGTAGTATCAAAATTTTAAAATAAAATTAAAAGATAGTAAACAGGAAAAATATATAATATAGTCCCCAAAATTTTACAATTCAGTACTCAAAAATTACATTTTGGTCCCACATTCACACCTCTATCCTCATTTACCTTACCATTCTAAAAATCTCCTTTATTAACTTCTCCTTTAGCACAAATTTCGAGGCANTCATTTACCTTACCTTTCTAAAAATCTCATTTATTAACTTCTCCTTTAGCACAAATTTCGAGGCAATCATTACATCATACTACTTTATTAACACCAAAACAAACACTAAAATAACACTCATTTATTCTCCTTTATTTTTACCATTTTTACTCCTATACAAATTTAAAATACCAATACTATTATTTCAACCCACCACAATCATTACATACCCTTTAAATTAATTTCACATCATAATTCCTCCTTTATCTCTCATTTTCCCAAACAAAATTTACTAAAAACCTCCTTTATAACACAAATCCTTTACCTCTCCTTTATTACCTCCCCCATTCTTTTATCCTCCTTTACCTTAATTCTTCAATCCAAACGCACCTTAGAGTTAAAATGACCACGAGACTCTAGGTATACTGAAAATTACCAAAGATATGATTATCTGATCCTACTTTCTTATATTTTTCTTTTTTTTTTCAACTACGAAAATTGTTATTAATTATAAAAGGAAACCTATTATTTGGCCCTTCATTTTTACTGAGTCAATGATTTGGTCCCTCACTTATTGAAATAGACTACTCAGTCCCTCATTTATCGTAATCGTCAACTATTTAGTCCCTCCATTAAACTACTTGATGACATGAACGTTAAATGCTTACATAGTACTCGTTAAATGTTACTTTGGCATCCTAATCATCTAAACCAACTGAACCGAACCAACAAACAAAATTAAATCGGCCTAAAATTGAGTCAAATCCGAATATTTGTCTTACACGTGAAGTTGCATAAGGCATAAACTATTGAAACATTTCCAAATCTCAAACCCTAGGTGGCCCCAAATAATCAAATATGTGGCATTTAACGTGTCGCATCTACACTTAATGGCCAGATCATCAGTATCATTAACGGAGATATGCTACAGAGACTGACAAGTTGACATTTGTAATTTTTTAGGGACCAAATAATCTATTTCAAAAATGCAAGAACCAAATAGTTAAAACTGTGAAAAGAAGGGACCAAATAGTAGGTTTCCTCTAATAATACCGTGTCATTTTTTTTTTTCGTAAAGTGGGGATGCATTAATATACATAAAAGAGTTAGGGGGAAGTCAAAGTTCAAAACAAAAGCAAACAACAGAAAACATTACGGGCTATGAAAACACCAGATTGACTTCCCTGTGAGTATGAATGATATCAGATTGCAATTGTCTGTATCATAGGTAATGTTAGAAAACAGGCAGAATTATGTTTTAAACTAATAGTGGAATAAATAAAAACAAAATAAAATAAAATATTCATAGACCACAACAAAATTCGCCCTATAATTTAAAAACCAAAAGAAGGTTTTGATCAAAAAAGAATATTACTGTAAATTTAAGGCTTTAATTAAGCTACAAAGCCAATATTTGGCTAAACATATCTGAAGACATCATCTATCACTTACTTCTTTTATGTGGTAAATAAATTGAGTGAAAACTGAAAACATTGCTTGGCACATTTCTTTGGATTGTGCACATCTACTCTTTCTGTAACGGCAGCGTCTAGTTTGTAGATTTCTTTATGGCAAAATATTGTATTTTGGCATCCAATAAATATAAAGTAAAAGTAGTCATATAGCTACTAATTACTACCTCTGCCTGTTTGTTTGGTTTTAGTGCTTAGTAGAAAGCAATAGTTGGCATTGGAGCATTACAGTGGCCAAAGAAGAAGAATACTAGAAGCTTTTTATTTTGTTAATTTACCAGCATGTGTCTTTATAATACATCGACTGCAGAATAAGAATTCCGTCACTGAAAGGAATAATAAAGGCCCTACCAATACAATTAATTCAAAATTGAATGGAAAGAATTGCTCTCCATAAGAAAAATGTAAAACAATAACAGCAACAATGTCCTATAGGGGCATGAGCCTTCTGTACTTGAAGAACCACACAAAGGCACAGAATATGAAGATCCCACAAATTCCAGTGATTATAATGACCCACTGGAATGCAGAGGCGTCATCAAATAATGAGATTGGAAAATTCATCCCAAATATTCCTGCTACCACACCAAATATGGCTACCACAAATGTTGCTGTTGTCAACAAAAGCTCAAACTGGATAAGCTGGTTACGCACATTATCCTGTTAACAAATTTCATTCAGCAAAAACAATCAGAATTTTTGGGGGAGAAAAAAATCATTTGGTCCCAAAAATGACATCATGTCAGCAAAATCTAATGACAAATTGTTGAAGGTTTAATATTAAGAACTAAACCAAATTTGTTAAAACTAATCCAACATTATCAAAACATAGGGAACAAACTAAAATTTGAGTAAAATGGTAAGGACCAGAATAATCATTTAAGTATTTAACCATATATTTATATTAGCATTTCAGTTATATGCAAATTAAAATTGATATTACCCTCCTCCCTTCGGTTGTGTGGTGTGTGTAAACATGTTAAAAAATAATTACATGCAGAATTAATACAAATGAGAGAGGTGGACAAAGAAAACCAACCAGTTGGATGTTAATGAAGTCTTCTGTGTCATCAATGTACTCTTTCAACTGAAACAAACAAGAGATGATTATTAATAACTGTTGGATGAAGTAAAGCAGACATGTTTATAGACAGTATGTGTTTACCGATGTCAGTTTGTTCAGAGTGCTATCAATTACAACAAAGTATGCTTCTAGCAACATCTCAAGCTCTTCTATACTTTCTGTACTACTATCTGTGCTCCTCATGCTCTCATGTCGGCTCCTTGCACTGCTCAAGGTTTTTTCAAGCCTTCGAGCATCAGGAGGCGATGAAACAGGAGAAACTGGAGCAGAAATGGATGCACCATCAATTGATCTATATCCTGTCAAAGACTGATGATCTCCATAAAATGACGACTCCAACCGCCGCTTCTTCTCAGTAAGATACATTTCAGCCATATCACCATCATCATCCATTAACTGCTCTATTTCGTCTCTAACCTAAATATATGCATGCAATGGAAGCAAAGCCAATAAGTAAGACCAAGACAAGAAAAGTATGTTCCACCACACTCGTAAACATAATGAAAGAGAAAAATATGAGAACATTACCTTCTGAACTCTCCTAGTCAAGGCAACAAGTCTGCTTTTCAACCGACGAACACGTTCCAAATTTAGTGTACTGATCTTGGATGTTAATTCATCCAGTAATGGATACGCCTCAATTTCTAACTCTGCTGCCTTTAAAAAATGGCCAATATTGAGTGTGTTACTACTGACTGTTTTATTAAAATCAAATAAACAAAAATGTGAAAGGAAAAAGTCCTAGGTAAGAGTATGAATCTAGAACCTTGTTTGTAGATGAACAACAGAATTTTTATGTTTGCTTGTTGCCTCTAAAAGTACAAAAAGGACTATTTTATATAGCATGCTGTTAATGCAACAGTCCAATACAATAATAACCCAAGAAAGGGCGCCAACTTCTTCCTACAAATCCATGAGATTTGCCCTGTAGTTCCCTGACCAGACATGTTCTAGACAAGAAGATTGAATTTATTCATCCCTTTCCTCCTGTTGGACCATATAACTAAACTACTGAAGGGGAGCACTGTCGAAGTAATGCTTCGTAAAATAGTATTATTATATAGACTAACTTGCAGAAAATAAGACCTTTGACTGTAGTATTACTTTTCTTCTAAAGTAAATAATGAAAAAGGAAAGTAAATATACACACAGTCAACATTAGAATAATCAACAGATTTTAGACTCTAATCTAATGTTATGCTTCGACAAACCTGAGAGTCAAGAAATGTGCATGCTGACTCCAAGGCAACTTCAAGAGCCCTGAACTCAAAAGGTAAATAATCAGGCGAGGTGTTGCTATTGCTAAAGACATTGTCAAAATTCCTACTTCCTCTCCTTCGGCTCATCTCAGAATTGTCTGCCTGCCAAACCTCACCTACCCCAGTTGTAGTCAATCGGCGTTGTAGCTCCATCACATAGTGCAATACATAACTATCAAGGGAATTCAAGAGAAGAACCTCATCTGCTGTTATAATACACCGGATCTGCTCAAGATTTACAACAATAGCCTTTTCTCTTCCAAGAATTGTCGATGGGTACACAAATAGAGGATCAAGTAAGCGAAGATCACGTGCAGGTAGATCACAACGTCGCATCATAGTGAACTTGTCAACCTCAAGGACCTGGGAGTTCCCAGATGTGTCAACACGAATCCATGATCGGAGACCTTGACCCCGCTTCTTAAGCCCCAAAACATCCACTCCTTGAAAAGGTTGCCTACCAGATGCTGATGGTCGATTGACTGGTTCTCTTACATTAAGAGCTGAAGCAGGTCTTGGTGGGAGTAACCGCTCTTTGAGGTCCGCCATTATCAAGGTTTGCCAACTGCTGAAAACATATACAAGGTAAAGAGTATGAGCCACCTTATAGCTTCAGAGTTTTTTGTAATACCATAGAAACAGAATTTCATAAACATACACAAACAAAATTAATATATCCACATACTAATGACCCCAATAGATAAAGCTTGCATCCATTAAAGAATATTCCATTATAATTTTTATTTTAAGCACTGTCATACACTGGCTTGGCCACACTATTGTTTATAACAGCACAACGGTCATTACTTATCAATCCCATTGGCATCATCTTTCAATACTGCTGTAGCATCCTAAACATGTACTTTGATTCAGACTAAAGATCTAAACAACACTATTCGCTTTACTAAGGTGGCCAACTTCTTTTTAAGAGAAATATCCCAGATTTGAAGAACTCCACAAAGGACAAGATGCTGTATAAAAACAGATTACAATAAACTAAGCAATGCATACGTGCTATCCGACAAAGCAAAATCTTGCGTTTTTAATGAACAGAACAAATTAAGCATAAGACACTGAGATAGGTTCTTCAACTAAACAAATAGAATTCTGATTTCTGAATACAGCTAGCTAGTTTATTTACTCTTGAACAAAGCCAGCATAGACCTGCCCTTATTAATCTGCAAAAGATTCATACCTCCAGGAAGGAATTTGGTTGCTCTTCCACGGAATTTCAAATTATGTAGTGAATTTGCATAGAAGCCGATGCGGGTATCTTCAATTTTGCGATAACAAAACCCTGTGACCGAAAAGGTCTGATTTTTATGCAACCCGGATGAAACTAACCGGCAAAGGGAAAAAAAAACGAAGATAAAACCCTAGATTTGATTTGGGAACATTAAAGGAAAGTAGCAGAGAGTAGAAATAATAGACGAGAGCTGAAATGAGTTGAGTGCAGTAGCGTACTATCTAGCTATGATTGTATGGAGTTGAGGCAACAACAAGTACTTGCGCTGCCCAACCTGCTATGATTTATAAATCATTGAGAAATACAATAGATTACTCCAAAACATACACTTTTAGTTTTTTCTAAGAGCGAATTTATATAATGTTTGATAGATATTGGCAAAAATATTATTACCTTCAAAGCTTTAGGTCATTTTTAGTGGTACTTTTAAAGTTTTTTTTGGATAAATTATACTTTGATACCCCGTGGTTAGACCCTATTTCACTTTGGTAACTTGTGGTTTAAAACCTGACACTTTGGTACCCTGTGGTATTCTCCATTAACACTTTGGTACCTTTGGAGCTATTTTGTAATTTTAACCATAACATGTTTTGCAAAAATTATATATTGACCCCCAAAAATTTTCAAAAAATTACAAATAGGTCCCTAGATACGTATTATCTAGGGACTAAAATTAAAACTAAAAAAATTTTGGGGTCAATATGTAACTTTTGCTAAATTTGATATGGTTAAAATTACAAAATAGCTCCAAATGGTACCAAAGTGTTAATAGAGAATACCAAAGGGTACCAAACTATCAGATTTCAAACCACATGGTACCAAAGTGAAATAGGGTCAAACTACAGGGTACCAAAGTGTAATTTATCCTTTTTTATCAATTGTGCCTCCAAAGTATAGGGTCAATTTCAGCTATACTCCCAAAGTTTTTTTAAGTCAATTATATCTCTAATGTTTCATATTTGAGTTAATTATACCTCCAAATACCTCTGAACTCGGGAGTACAATTGACACAAAAAAGAAAAGGTTGGGGGTATAATTAATTTTAAAAACTTTTGGAATATAACTGAAACTGACCTCACACTTTGGGGGTATAATAATTGATCCAAAAAAATTTGAGATACAACTGAAAATGACCATATACTTTGAGGATACTAATTACCAAGAGTACTTTTGCCGATAGATTTTGTTATATTAGTTTTTCAAAAAAAAAATTAAAAGATATGATAAAGATTTTTTGAATTATCGGATAAAGAAAAATTTTAAAAGATAATCTTTTAATTATCTTTAAGATTAAGATTTAGGAAGGATAAAGCAAAAATGTGAATAAAATTTATAATTAAAAAAATGATATTATATATATATATACACTTTTTTGTTCCTTTCTAAATATCTTAGAGAAATAGAAAGATTAAAAAAATCATTCTTAACTTTGAAAACGAACTCATTTTTCTCAAAGAAAAAAAATATTTTTTAGATAATAGTTATTTTCAATGGAATATATAATTATTAAGGTTAAAACTTCATTTTGATCCATTATATATGGATTAGATTTTATTTTATATCCTACATCTTTTTTCTTTTTGTTGTTTCAAAGTGGTCCTCTATATTTCTATGATTTTTCACTTAATCCAAAGTAACTAAATATGGTTATATTTCTCTCCTCTCAAGTTCAAGTAGACAAGTTTGAATTTATGGATTACTTTTGAGTTTTGACAAGTTCTTTCTCTATTCAATTCATCATCAACAAAAAAAAATCAAATAAAAGTGAGTTACTTGTTTCAAAGTTGAACGAGTAAAGTTAGACATATCTTTCTTATTTTAAATTCGTGAAGAGTATTTGTGTTAAGGGCTATAAATTGTCCGTGTAAGTCTTTGTCCTTTGTCCTTTGATAGATTATAGGATTAAAAAGTAAGTTATGATCAAACTCTTTCAAATGAGTATTTGTGTTAAAGGCGTTAAATTGTTCCTAATTTACACGGGATCTAGAAAGTATAATCATGATTAGAAATACAAATGGCATAAGATGAGAAAACTGAAGATAGTATATGCTTGTTGGCCAAAAAAAAAAAAAAGATAATATATGCTTATTTCATAGCTATATTCTTATAGAGAATTGGTCTAAAGAGTAAGCAATTTAGATATTGTTGAGGTTATAAGTCACCCAACATCTTATTAAGAAATTTCAATCCCTCATAGTTATAGATATATCAACTCTCAGTCCTCACTCCTCACCTCGAGAGGAAAGTAAA
Organism: Chamaecrista fasciculata; assembly: GCA_003254925.1. Taxonomy (NCBI): domain Eukaryota; kingdom Viridiplantae; phylum Streptophyta; class Magnoliopsida; order Fabales; family Fabaceae; genus Chamaecrista; species Chamaecrista fasciculata. Next base: position 14,230 of record QANZ01006774.1, read on the forward strand.
TTCTACCTAAATTGTGAGCCGCGCTTTGAAAAGGATCCCAACAATTGTTCTCTTGCTCGCACGTATAATTTTATTATTTTTAAATATAGATTTTTAAAAGACAAATAAAGCCACTTTTTGTCATAAATATAAATTTAATCAACATTGTCAATTTTAATAAGCAATTGTAGGAAGAGAGGAAGTGTATGATTAAGATAGGTATATAAATATTTCAGGTCAAGAACTATATAGTAAGAGCATCACAACGAAAGATCAATTTATTCGTGAGTTGTTTATTTGTCGTCATTGTATGTTATTAAATGCACAAATATAATAAATCTTTGTAGTTTAGTTTGATTTATGTATCTATATGTAATTAGCCAGGGGCGGAGCCAGGATTTTTGGTTGGCATGGGCCGATAAATTTTATTGGGATTAATTTTATTTTAGTCCCTAATGTTTATCCAAAGTTTCATTTTGGTCCTTAATATCCAAAGAGATGAAGGAAAAGATTGAGGAGATTACGATATTGCAAGGAACAAATGCGAAGTTAATGTTTAGAGATGATCTGGAGAAGACTCGAGAGATGCTTGACGAAAATGGACAACTCTAAACACCTTGTTTATCGTGCTTCAGATCTTGTTATGTCATCTGATTTTGATGGAGAATAAAATGATGGGAAATAAATCATTAAATCTAGTTTTTGTATTTGTCTGATTTTTGTGTGATATGGTTTGTTCTTTATGTTGTGTTTTACAGCCTGCTCTTCATTATTTCTGAGTGTAGTATTGGCTTTACAGCTTTGCTTCTTCCATTACACTTTTTGGAGCTCATTACTCATTTCTTTTGGTATCCTCCTTCTCTTTTAACCTGTGCATTTGGGTTTTATTCTATTGCAACAAGTGTATTGCAACAAGTGCATATATGTATAGAAATACAAATGGCATAAGATGAGAAAAGTGAAGATAGTATATGCTTGTTGGCCAAAAAAAAAAAAAGATAATATATGCTTATTTTGAAACATAGCTATATTCTTATAGAGAATTGGTCTAAAGAGTAAGCAATTTAGATATTGTTAAGGTTATAAGTCACCCAACATTTTATTAAGAAACTTCAATCCCTCGTAATTATAGATATATCAACTCCCAGTCCTCACTCCTCACCTCGAGAGGAAAGTAAGTTCTACCTAAATTGTGAGCCGCGATTTGAAAAGGATCTCAACAATTGTTCTCTTACTCGCACGTATAATTTTATTATTTTTAAATATAGATTTTTAAAAGACAAATAAAGCCACTTTTTGTCATAAATATAAATTTAATCAACATTGTCAATTTTAATAAGCAATTGTAGGAAGAGAGGAGGTGTATGATTAAAATAGGTATATAAATATTTCAGGTCAACCAAGAACTATATAGTAAGAGCATCACAACGAAAGTCAATTTATTCGTGAGTTGTTTATTTGTCGTCATTGTATGTTATTAAATGCACAAATATAATAAATCTTTGTAGTTTAGTTTGATTTATGTATCTGTAATTAGCTATGAAGTATCGACACTGACACGGACACGATACAGACACTGACACATTGACACGTCAAGTTCTTAAACTTACATGGCACGATACGGCATATGTTTATATATATAAATAATTAAAAATTCATAAATTTTGATGAGAATCTTAAAAATTATAATATATATTCATAACATATGTCATATGTATCATTATTTTATATTGTTTGTCATGTTAAAGTCACAAAAAATTAATTTTATATTTTAAAACTTATGATGTGTCGTGTGGGTGTCTGACACGGACACGTATCTGACACGACAACACGCCCTCAGAATGAAGTGTCCATGCTTCCTAGGTAATTAGTTTCTTTATATTACCTTTCAGCCATTAACTTTTTTTTTTCCCTGAAGAATGAAGATGTACCATTTTTCTTGTTCTGCCTTTGATTTATGTATCTATAAGTCTTTATTCCTATCATCTTATTTGAATCTTTAAAAATACCTTAAACTAATCTCTTATCATCTCCCCTAACAATCTTCAAATTCAAACACAATTTACCCTTAGCAAAATCACTCCACTGCACCATATACATGCATAATTGCATACATACATACACCACCAAGCATTAATCCATTATGTCACAAATCAAAAGCAATACAATGGTGGGTCATCATATCTTTTGCTTAATGTAACCTGATTTAGAACTGGGCCACCTCAACTTTAATAGTAAAATTACTAGTAAGATAAACTTTTTAGTTTTTACAGGCTTTCTTATCAGTGCGCTCTGAAGGATACAAGAGGAAGGAAGATTATCTTCACCTTTAATCATCAATCTTCAGTGCTAGCAGCAACACTACAGAAGCAGATTCCTTAATTAGTCAGGCAGTGCAGTTCCTCGCTCTAGATTATTTTTAATCTCCAATGTGTATTTACCAAAGGCTCGCTCAATCTTCTTGTTGAAATGCTCATTACGGTCATTAATTGAGTCAATATCTTTCTCTTCATGAAACCTTCTCCGACGACTAAATGACCCGCGCTTCTCGTCCCGGTCTTTAAGTTCTTGTACCATCCGGTCAATCTTGTCCTCTGAGGTTTTTGGTGCCTTCCAAGAATGAAAAAGATAATCCATCATTCGATACCCAATATAATAAGGCAGGTGTTGTCCTGAGAAACATGTATTATTACAAGTGTACCTTCCCATATTGGAGACTTGAAGCTTCACGATAGAACTCTGGATCAGCTTCCTTCATTTTATTGTACTCTTCCAAATCTACTTCAATATTCTTGGTCCGCTTCTTGTATGCATTATACAGAGTCTTCTGGTTAAAAACTGAATGAAAAGAAATACAAAAGCTTCAGTCCCCGTCTGAATCATTGTCTAAAATCATAAACAGAGTTTCAAGTTACAAGCACTGATTCCAAAATTAATTGTTTAACATCACCATCTTCCATGACCTAAAAAGTAACGTTATGTTTCATGCCTTTAGCTAGTAAATCTTATCCACAAAAAATTATAAACATTTGAGGCATAAAAAGTCTTGGTTAAGGTTTCAGAAACAGAAATTTCTTATGAGCAATAAGTAATTCACTACCATTAATTTAACTATAGCTAATTTCAAGATTCTCTTTCTGAAAAGGGTACCCTAATCTCCAATTAGCAACTGATAGAACCTGAGACGTATATTACTCATAAAGAATAGAAAAGGTGCCTCAAAGGGAATGAGCCACCATTACAAGACAGAACAGTAAGAATAAAACACACAAAATCCTTGACCTTCGAGAGGCCAAGAACTCTGGCAAAACAAACCTAACCAATTCCCTAATACTTTCCCCGCCTAAACCCCTAGCAACCCACATTATATATATAGCACAGCTCGCACACACTTGCAATACTGTAAAGATTGTTATGCAACAGTTCTCTCTTTGCTCTCCTTTGTCTTTTGTACAGATCATCCTTCTTTTCCGTCCCACATCATGGCTTGGCCCTATTTGTATTGGAACCAATCTCAATTGCAGCCATGGGCTGTACCCCCCCTTCTATCACATTTTTTTCTTTCATAGTCCGCAGGTCTAACAGCAAAAAATTGATTTAGAGATAACATCATTGATTCCCAATTTTATTTTCAATCTTATTATACAAGCACAACCTCAAAGAAAAGAGAACAATTTAAGGTAAAGCAACCAGAGTGCGATGAGGGTATGAGCGAAGTGCCAGACTAGATTCAAACTGAAGCCGATCAAATTTAATTATTAAGAATCAACAAATTATTCAATTAATTTGAAGTGGTTTGAATTGAACAAAACCAAACCTATTCAAAGTTTGATTCAGTTTGGTTTGGTTGGGCCTAATCAGTTCTCAGCTTCTTACGATATAAATTTCAAGATCCTCTTTATGAAAGGAGTACCCTAATCTTCAATTAGCGACTTAATTAAGATATAACATCTTTCATTCCCAATAAAGATATTAAATTTATAAAATCACAATCTCAAAGAAAAGAGAATAATTAGTTAAGGTAAAGTGGAGTACGCTGAGGTAAAGTGGCAATCTGTCTGCTTGACATTTTCAAAATAATATTCAATATAAAGTTTTTTCCTACACTCCAAAGGCCCAAAACACGGAAAGTTTTATATATCCAGCCCAAGTAATGCTAAACAAATAAAAGCAACAAACAACCTTGAAGGCTCTGATTTACCAGTTTAGCATATATCAGGTTTTAATGCCCCACAGCTGTGAGCCCAAATCGATGTTACACAAGCTCATACAAGGAAAGAAACAATCATGCCAACAAGAACATATTAACCATGCAAACTTATTTCGGGAGAAAAGATAAAGCATACCATCCCAGCCAAATGGTGCAGGATCCTTGTCCCATTTCTTGTATTTAACTTCCGCTGACTCTTGTGTGTCAAGCATATAAGCCTTTGTCATATCCAAACCATTAGCATCTAAAAGTTTTCCAATTTTTTTCTTCCTTTCCTCAAGCCACTTCTGTTTAGAAATACTCCTAGACTCTGTAGGAGCTTCCATCCTCTTTCTTTCAGCAGCTATTTCAATTTGATTACTTTTTTTTGCTTCGTTCTGCAAAACACAGATGTTAATTTTTCTTGATATCAAAAGATTTTATTAGAGAACAGGGTTTTCTACCGTTTACCATCTTAGTCCTCAGCTCCATCCACTTTTTCTGTCTCTTAGAGAGATTTGGGTTATCTTCAATGTTTTCTGCTGCTGCATGGTCATGATCACTATCAGAATGCTCTTCATTGAGTTGGGGTCTTTCATCATGTATGTCCTCATCCGGATACAAGTTATCTGAGGCTAGGGCAGCTTTCTTGCTGTCACCACTGGCTAGTGTAACTTCTGATAGACATGAATGGAGACTTAATAAGAAAAGATATACTTAACAGGGTTAAAACAAATAATACAATATCATATAGACAGTTCTGCAATTCCTAGGTTTAAAGTTGAAAACTGAAATTAACATTTTTTATAGTTGTTGCCTGCATACTTAAGTTTGGTGATTGAGAAAAGACTAACTAATCTAATAAAAAGACAAACTTATCAAGCAAATTGGGCAATTAAAGAGTTCTTGATCTTCTATGTGCTCCTTGTCAGAGTTCTTGCTACCTCTTATTAAATACAAGGTGATTTATACAACAATCAACAAAAAGTGCAAGATAATAATCCAGTTACAAGAGAAAAAATATGCCATTCATTATACAAGTTGATAACAGATCTCAGGACCATGCCCACAAGCTAGAAAAACTAATGTTCACCCTTCTACACTCTACAAGAAAACTCAGACAATACTATCAACAATATCAGATTGTGGTATGAACTGATAGGCCTATCAAGAAAATCATCAAGCAACCAGACATAGCAGGAAGGATGTCTGGCTGGTTTGTAGAAATCTCCCAATATGGGATCATGTATTGTAAGGCCCCAGGGAAGGACCTGATTCATAACAAGTAAATGAACTGAAGCCTATCAAATGTCATCACTGCTAAAGATTGTAGATCATCTTTTTTAAAGAGTAAAAGAGAATACCTGATTCCTTTGGTTGCGTCTTAGTTTTGGCTTCAGCAATTACTTTGAAGCAGTAATCACTACATTCATGGAAAGGATTAGTGGCATTTCGGCAATCAGGGTGTACAGCTCGCTCCTCGGACATTGTTCACAAAATTAGATGTTCCCTAAGATCTGTTGCAAAGAAACAATTAGGCCCCAAAATGGTAAGCACTCAAATTCAATCTTTAGTTACATCGTTTCAATCTTTAGTAACCTTTCCAACCAAAAATGACTCCAAGTAGGGCTGGCTGACCATATTCACAATCATCACCAATGAAATATATCACTTTATCAAAATTCATCAGGTGATAGAGTATATGGTAATAATATTTTAAATTACACTTGTACCAAAAATTTCTCATCAATGCCAATACCCTCCAATTATGAATATCTCCTGAACAGGGAACGACTAAAAGCACACTAATATATCCATAAGAGAGAACAAATACAGTACTTAATTGAATTAGATGCAGAGACTGATAAACGGATTTGTGGAAACGGGCAGCAAGATGTCAATGTCTTCATTCCAATCACAAGATGATACAACCATTAAGTTAATTATTTATTTATAAATTATATATGTGAGAGCAGGTAGGATATGTGAAGAAAAAGGAACACCACAAAAGGCAGACGAATTCACAAATACACGAAGACGAAAATTTTAAAAGAAGGAAGAAAAACCTGAAAGAAGCAGAGACGACGAGACTAGCCACGAGCACAAACGACGACGACAAGCGGCGTTTTCTGGTTCACAGCCGTTGGTCCTCTCTTTCTTAGTATCGAGAGGGTTTAGGGTTTGGGCACGAGTTGCTTTGGCGAATATGATGATCTGTATCAATGAATATGGATCTCCAACAGAGAGGGTTTGGGCATGAGGAAGAGGAATTAAGGGATGGGTAAGGTTGGACAATTATGATTTTGGATGGACTAAAATTATTAGGCAAAAGCACCTATTTCGTCCCCAAACTTTACATTCAATGTCAATTTCTTCCGCAATCTTTTTTTTGCTGTCAATTTAGTTCCGAATCTTTCACATTTTTGTCAATTTTGTCATTTGCTCTTACTTTAGCCAAATATTAACGACGGAATCTATGTGACTAACAATATATAATGCAAAATCGATAGAAAAAGAAACTCAAATCCCAACTCAGATTGAAAAACAAGATGTAGTCTGTCAATAATTTATTAAAAGAAGTTAGTCAAAAGATAAAATTGACAAAAATGTGAAAGATTGGGGGCGAAATTGACAACAAAAAGAGCTTGGGGACGAAATTGACAGCAAGTGTAAAGTTTATGGACGAAATTAGTACTTTTACCAAATTATTATTATACCCTTTGTTTTGTGGCACTTAAGATAAATAAGGTCAAAGTACACTTTTGGTCCATAATTTTTGTTCAAGTCTTAATTTGGTCTCATAATTTTTTTGTTGCTCTTTTAGTCCTATCTTTTGCCCAAGTTACAAATTTAGTCCCATGTTGTACTTTCGGTCTCATATCTTTGGGTCAGATCTCATATCTTTAGGTTAGGTATAGAATTAGTCTCATATCTTTAGTTCAATTGGGACTGAATGTGAAATTTTTTTGCAAATTTTACCCAAAAAAAAACTTTTTTTTAAAGATATGAGACAAATTCTGCAACATAACCAAAAGATATGGGACCAAAAGTGATATGAAACCAAATCTGCAACCTGAGCGAAAGATATGGGTCCGAAAGTGCAACAAAAAAAGTTATGGGACCAAATTGAAACCTGAGAAAAAGTTATGGGATCAAAAATATACTTTGACCAATAAACAATAATCTAACATAAGGTGTTAATTGTCCCAAATAAAAAAAAAACTCGGGTTATCTTTGTACAATTTTAATAGTCAAGGTATTATGTGTACATTACCAAAAAAAATTCAGGAGGTGTTTGTGCAATTTAGTTTTATCCAATAATTTTTTTCTACTAAAAAAATAATCGGTTGTTTACAAATTTCTTTGTTAAAATTGTCCTTACTATCTTTTAACATCTACAAAGATTTTATAGTTAAAAAGAAAGAGTTGGCAGAGGAAAAATTGACATTTCCCTCAATTTAGTTATTAATAATTTTTTGGCCAAAAAAAAGTTATTAATAATCTTTTTTATTATAAAAGTGTGGGTTGCTTACAAATTTAGAATGAGTAAACTAGCATTTTGGTCCCTGAATTTGTCACTCGCTTGCAAATTGATCCTTGAATTTATGAAATTGTACAACTCGGTCCTCGAAATATGCAAAATCGTTGCACATTAGTCCCTAGGTTAGTCCAGTCGTCCGAAAAAGTTGATGTGGCACGTTAGGGTGATGATTGGGTCGCTAAGTGCTGACATGGCATGTTAACTGTCATGCTAGCACTGGTTATGCTTAAAACAAAAAAAAAATGTGTCACATTTGCAATTTTTGTCAAATCAGCAGAAAAAGAAAAATAACACTCTCTTGCATTTCAGTCTCTAACCAAAACACACGTTTTGTCCCCTTCCTATTCAAACCCCACACACCCCCAACCCACATCCAATCTCACTTCTCACGAACCCTAGCCCCAACCATCCACACCAAACCATTGAACCCAACCCTCAGTGTGTAGCAAGGTTATTAAAATCGGACCGGCCATTGAACCAGCCGAAGGAGGGGTTTAAGGTTCAATGGTTCAACCGGGGTCCAACCGGGGTCGGACCGTTGATAAATAAATAAATTAAAAATAATAAAAAAACCTATATATGATAAAATTTTAATTCAAATATTCATAATTAGGTTGCAAAATACAATTATAACATTAATATATTAATACAATTTTCATAAATTAACATGAATTAATATAGAGATAATCAATTTTCATAATGTTCAACAATATAATATCATCAAGTGACATTTGATGATCACTTTCTCTATCAAATTTTGGTTCATAATCAACATTCTCTAATATTTGACCCATAATTATTAAAAAAGACCAAAAAAATCAAAAAAAAAAAAAGAAAAAAGAATAAACCAGGACCAGTTCAACCGGTTTGCCTCCGGTTCAGCCCGGTTCTCTGCCTGACCGGTTATTAAAACGACTCGGACCGGCCTAATGACCGGTTCAACCGGCCGGTCCGGTTTTAATAACTATGGTGTGTAGCACCCAATCGAACCCAACCCATTAATCGAACCCATACAACCACCCAATCAAACCTAAATCTAGTCGTCCCAAACAATTTGAACTCATTGAACCTAAACCCAAAATCCATTGAACCCATCGAACCCATCCCACTGAAGGAATCGAGCCACGGTTTGCTTCCTTGTTCGTGTTCAAACCCAGCACACCAAAGAAATCAAAGCATCATCATCATCTTGTTCGTCGTCTTCCATTGCTTCAAGAGTAATGGAAATTTTGTCACATTTGGTCCCTGGAAGCCCTAATTTCTTTTTTTTTTTGGGTAAATTACACTTTAATACCTGGTGGTTTGAAACCCACTTTGGTACCCTGTGGACTGTGGTATTCTTCATTAATATTTTAGTACCCTTTTGGAGCTATTTTGTAATTTTAACCATAACAAATTTTTCAAAAATTACATATTGACCCCAAAAAATTTTCAAAAAATTACAAATAGGTCCCCGAATACATATTATCTAGGGACTAAAATGAAAAATTTTAAAAAGTTTGGGGTCGATATGTAATTTTTGCAAAATTTGTTATAGTTAAAATTACAAAATAGCTCCAAAGGGTACCAAAGTGTTAATGGAGAATACCACAGGGTACTAAAGTGTTAGGTTTCAAACCACATGGTAACAAAGTGAAAATTGGGTCAAACCACATGTTACCAAAGTGGAACTTGCCCTTTTTTGTGTTTTCTGTGTATGATTTGGAATGTAAATGTTGTGAGTTTAGGCTATGTATAGTTGGATTGAATGTAATTGTTGGATTGAGCAATGTTCATGGACCAATTTTTTGTGAAGTGTATGTATAGTTGGATTGGGGATATATATAGAGAGATTGAGGAATTTGAGGGGAACCAATTTTGTTAATGATGTATGTATAGGTGGACCCCTTTGTAATTGTATAATGTGGGGAATTTGAGGAAGTATGAGAGACCGAATTGTTCCATTAAAGGATGTGAGGGACAATGGTGTCCTCTATTGTATTAAATTAATACGAGAGACCATATTTGAGGGACCACCATGTTGTTGGGATTAGATCGTTAATGTTAATAAATGTGGTTATTGAAATGATTTTTGACATTGAGTTTGTTATATATTGAATTGGTTATTGTTGATTTGAATTGGTGGTTATTGAGATTTGAGAAGATTATTTAAGGTGATAAAGTAATGAAGTAATGAATGTGGTGATATTGAATTTGTTATATATTGAATTGGTTATTGTTGATTTGAATCGGTAGTTTGTTATATATTGAATTAGTTATTGTTGATTTGAATCGGTAGTTGTTAAGAAGATTATTTAAGGTGATAAAGTAATGAATGTGGCTGTTGAAAAGATCTTTGACATTGAGTTTGTTATATTATTGAATTGGTTATTCTTGATTTGAATTGCTTATAGTTTTCTAGTGAAATAAGGTCAAAACGCCTTAGTTCTATTTGTTGGAGAAAATTGATTATTTGGTCCTTATACTTTATTTAAAATTTTAATTTAGTCCATCTAATTTTGTTTTTTTAAATCAATCTTTATTTTATTTAAACTTTAGTCTTTAATACTTACTTATGTAATAAGTTTTTTTTTCAACTTATATGCTTAACTGCTTAAGAGATGTTACTATGCGAATGGAGAGTGAGAATCATAATTTTTAGGGTAAATTACAAAATAGGCTCCTGTGGTTTGGCCCCGTTTCAGATAGGGTACATGTGGTTTGGAAAGTTTCAAATTGGGGCCTGAGGTTTACGCCGTTTGCAAAATGGGGTCTAGGTGGTTTTGGCTGTTAAAAATAACGGTGCACGTGATTATCACGTGCACCCTAACCTGATTTGATTTTTTATTTTTTTTTTCTCAAATCCTAATTTGCTCAAATCCTAATTTGCTCCAACTCTGAACTGTACGAGAAGAACGACGCTCCTCCTCTGGTGAAGCAGCTGGAAGGCGACGGCCTCCTCAGCCTCAAGGGCCACAAATGGGCCCACCATCGCAAGATCATTTCCCCCACTTTTCATTTGGATAATCTCAAAGTATGTATGTATACCAATCCATTATTATTATTATATTGAATCCAATTAATTCTGTCATTAATTGATGAATGGTTGAATTCATTAGTTGTTGATACCGGTGATGGAGAGAAGCGTGGTGAAGATGTCGGAGAGGTGGTCGGAAATGGCATTTCTCGACGACGACGAGGAGGTGGAAATAGAAGTGACGGAGTGGTTTCAGAAATTGACGGAGGAAGTGATAAGCGGAGCTTTGTTCGGAAAGAACAGCCACGAAGAAGGCAAAGCCATATTCAGAATGCAATCGGAGCAGATGGCGCTAGCGGCGGATGCCTTCCAGAAGGTGTTCATCCCTGGCTACAGCTTCTTCCCAACAAAGACCAACATCAAGTGCTGGAGACTCCACAGCCAAATCAACAAATCACTAGCCAACCTCATCCACAACCGAACAACAACAACAAGATCACAACAATATGATAATGATAAGAATGTGGCAGAGGATCTGATAGGAGTGATGATGAGAGAATCATCATCATCGAGTAGTGTCACAGTGGACGAAATGGTCGAAGAATGTAAGACCTTCTTCTTCGCCGGGAAGCACACTACCTCCAATCTGCTCACGTGGACCACCATCCTGCTCGCTATGCACGTAATGTCTGATTCGGATTTTGCCGACAACATGATTAATACTAAAACCCCAGTTCGTAAAGTTTGAGATTTCGGGGGAAAAATGGGAAATTGACGAAATATGAGCGAAATGAATCCTACCCAGAAAGTGAAAAACCAGAAAAATCTCTGCTTTTTGCTTACTTACTCTGTTTCTTTCTGTCGCTCTGTTACTTAGTGAACCAAATCCCAGTTCATAAACTCTAAGATTTAGGAGGAAAGGTGAGAAATTGAGGAAGATGGTGATGATTATGAGTGAAATGAATCATACCCAGAAAGTGAAGATCAAGAAAAACCTATGTTTTACTTACTTACTCTGTGTCTCTTAGTGTGCATGGAAGAAGGAAGGAAGGAAGGAGAAGGAACCCACTTCCACCTACAGAGCTCGGCGACGAAAGGTTCGAACTGGGTTTGTAGGCGGCCATGGCGGTGAGGTTAGGGTTTGAGCAAATTAGGATTTGAGAAAAAAAAATCAGGTTAGGGTGCACGTGATAATCACGTGCACCGTTATTTTTAACAGCCAAAACCACCTAGACCCCATTTTGCAAACGGCGTAAACCTCAGGCCCCAATTTGAAACTTTCCAAACCACATGTACCCTATCTGAAACGGGGCCAAACCACATGACCCTATTTTGTAATTTACCCTAATTTTTAACTACAACTATCCAATGATGATTTATGTTTCTCTTTGCAAGACTCACATTTATTTCTATTTAATTACTTCTTATTTCTAAATCGAATTTTTAATTTATATACTCTTAATTTTATTTAATTAAAAAATATAAAACTTTATTTGACACATTTGTAATTTCCATCAGCATTAAATTAAACGGATTTTAGAGTTGGTTTAAAGGATTTTGGTTGTTCATTTTGTAAAATGTTAGTAATTAGAGTATTTGTCAATTATATGTGTGGCAGGAATTTAATATATTATGATCACGTGCCTATGTAGTGTGAAAAGGACAAATATGTCAGAAACTCATAACACAATGACAAAATGACACATCTCTCTTTCTTTCTTTCATCTTCTCCGTGACCTTCAAGAACCTTCCTCTTTCATATTTCACACTTAAATTTGTTAAACCCAACTTGCATTTACAGCCACAAATGAGCAAGAATAACAAGATGGTCTAGCCATGGACTTACACATGATCCGATCCCAAGTAATAAGGCCTTTTCTAATCTTTTTTTACTAGCCCAAACCCAAGTTTCCATTGCAAATAAAGCTTGGCCCAAATAGAAACTTTGTTTGAATGGGATATGACTCTCCAGGTTCCTTTCTTCTAGTCACACCTTACGCAAAAGCATGACACTGACACGGATATGAGACACAATACGGATACGGATACACCGACACATCAAATTTTTAAGATTACATGACACGACACGTCATATATTTATATATATAAATAATTAAAAATTCATAAATTTTGATGAAAACTTTAAGAATTACAATATCTATTCATAATATATACAATATATGTCATTATTTTTTATTTTTTTGTCATATTAAAGTCATAAAAATTGATTTTATATTATGAAACTTATGAATATGTGTCGTGTGGGTGTCGTACGGGTGTCGGACACGGACACTTGTTTGACACGATGACACAACTTCGAAATGAAATGTTCATGCTTCATAGTTCACGCACTTATTTTTCTAAACATGACAAGAAAGGAAAAAAGAATACTTTTTCAATAGGGAAATGCTATAAAAAACCTATATTGCTAAAGCAATAGAGTTTTATAGTCTATATCTCTCTCTCCATCAATTACTTTTACATCAAATTTTTATGTTCAATTCTTAATATGATGGGGAGAGAGATAGACTATGTCCATTGCTTTATAGCATTACCTTTTTCAATATAACCTATTCCACTCAACCTTACATGTGGTCATCATATCAAAGTGATTTTTATTTCAAGCATTGCATTGAATCTCATGTTTTAGTCAAGAGAAGTGATGTAAAATACAAGTTTGATTTTTTTTTTATTATTGCCTTTTTAAAATTTTGTTGCAGTTGTGTGATCTCTTCTCACGTGTTATAAACAATTTTATGAATAAGACGAATCCTAAAACAAAATGAGAAGTAACTAATTAATTTATAGGAGAAAACTCAAATCAATTTTTGTATATTTTATTTGTATATAACTACAAAATATTTTATCTATTTTTTATTGTCTAAAAAAGGATTAAGTTTTATTTAATTCTATAAATTTTATAATTGGGTAAAATTTTTCTAACAATATTGGCTTTAGCTCTAACAAGATTTGAACCCCAGATTTCACCTATGAAGATTAGAATATTAAAGATTCTTTATATATTTAAAATGAAATTCACTAAAGATATATTGTTTTTTGGCCTGAAAATTCACTAAAGATATGTGATAGAAATTTGTCATATAATCAATTATAATAAAAAGTATAAATATATATATGAGAATATTTTGTATAATTAATAATAAAATAAAAAATATAATTAAAATAATTTTATAGTAAAAATATAATGAAACTTAACAAAGTTTGTTCCTTTTTCAAAAAGAAAATCCCGATTGAACATCCACTAGGTTTTTTTTTTACATAGAAAAGGAAAAACACAAAAACCGTAAGAAAAAACTAAACAGGGACCATTCTGGGCAAAGCAATCCCAGCAAGGTCATCCTGGATAAGAACATAACAAAGAGAGGGAGGATCTTGAACAAAAAACAGACGAGTATCAGAACTCAGAGCAAAAGTTGCCATCCAATCCGCAACTCTGTTTCCTTCCCTATGAGTATGAGATATCCTGGTCTCCCAATGATTATTCTGAAGCGAAGAGATTCTGCTAACAAGACTATAAAAGGGGTGAGTAGGAGGACAACCACCTTTGATCAAGTTAACTGCAATCATGGAATCACTTTCCATCCACACCTTCTTGTAGCCTAACTTCCAAGCCATATCAAGCCCCAAATAAATACCCCACAACTCGGCAGAAAGTACAGACCCAATACCCAAATTTTTCGTGAAGCCGTTAAGCCAACGTCCGTTTTCATCCCGAAAAACTCCGCCACAGGCCGTACGATTACCACCGTCAACACAAGCACCGTCAGTATTACATTTAACCCACCCCTCATCTGGGAAAGTCCAACTAATCAATTTCTCCGTTCGGCCCACTCTGGTTTTAGCAAGAGTAATAATGCTTTGCTGAATACTGCGAACATAACAAGAAATAGACAACAGAGCATTATTGATATGCCACACCTCATTAGTGAAAATAGCACGGTTTCTCCCATTCCAAATCAGCCAAACAGCAACAGGAAAAACAGTATTCCAATCAAGACCCTGCCACAACGACTTAGAACGTAAATTACCAATCATCCAATTCTTAAGATCGGCCTGCACAAAACAATTCCAATCAGCAGGGGAAACCATCGACTTCCACAAGGGTTGCACTTCAGAACAGTCGCGCAAAGCGTGAAGAACATCCTCCGCAGAGTTGCCACAACGTTGACAAACACCTGAGATACACATACCTCTACTAACTCTGTGCGAATTAGTAAGCAGCTTTTCTTTCACAGCAAGCCAAAGACAGGTCTTTATGCGTTGGGGTCCATGCCATTTCCAAATCAACGACCAAATATCATCCTTAGGAGGAAGATTGTTGTCAAAAACAGAACGATAAGCACTATTTATACTGAAGATGTTATCCTTACTAAACTTCCAAACCACTCTGTCATCACCATCATCCGGGCTAGGAGGAAGAATTGAGGCAAAACGCATAAGAATGCTAGTAGGAAGCTGAGTACGGAGCTCATCCCATCTCCAATCCCCATCGGCATCAACATAAGAACTAACAGTTCTATTCAAATTAATGTTTTGCAAGGTGTTATCAACTTCCTCCACAAGAGGCACATTAGTTAGCCAAGTATCTTTCCAAAAATTCGTAGCTGTACCATTCCCAATATGCCATTTCATCCCTTTGAGCACAAACTTCCAAGCATTACGAATACCCCTCCAGACATTGGATTCAATATTCCGCTTACTCACAATGGGGACGACATTATTCCCACACGAATACTTGGCACGAATAATACGAACCCAAAGTTTATCACGTCTGGTAATTAACTCCCATCCCAATTTCATCATAAAAGCAATGTTCATATGTCTGGAGGACTTAATGCCTAAACCACCATTTTTTTTAGGCTTCAAAATATTATCCCAAGCCACCAAATGCGGCTTTCTGTGCTCATCATTAGACCCCCAAAGAAAGGACCGGCTGATTTTATCAATCTCATCGCATACACTCACAGGAAGAGTAGTGGACTGCATATAGTAAATAGCAATAGTATTGAGAACTGACTGAACAAGAGTGGACCGCCCAGCAAAAGAAAGCTTTTTAAGTTTCCAAATACTGAGCCGTTTTCTGACTTTATCAATGACAAACTGGTAAGTATTCCTGTTAACCCGAGTATGATGGAGGGGTATGCCTAGATACTTACCCATATTCCCAGACAGCATAAACCCAGAAACTCTGCTGAGATCATTTCTGATGGTATGATTGGTGTTGCTAGAGCAGAAAAGCTTCGTCTTCTCAATACTGACTTTCAAGCCTGAAGTTTTACAAAAGGACTCCATACACCCAGACACGACACCCAACTGATCCAAGGTAGCATTCGCAAAAAGAAAAAGATCATCAGCAAAAAATAAATGTGATATCGGAGGCCCGTTCCGTGAAAGAGAAATGGGTCTCCAAGCACCACCATTAATCGAATCCTGTATAATATGGCCTAATCTTTCCATACACAGAACAAAGAGGTAGGGAGAAAGGGGATCACCCTGACGAATACCTCTTTCCATTTTAAACGGATCCGAGAGAGCTCCATTCCACATAATTCTCATATTCGCAGTTGTGACACAAGTCATAATAACTGAGACAAAGTGTTGAGAAAGGCCAATCTGATAGAGAGTATCTTCAAGAAAACCCCAGTTAACACGGTCATATGCTTTTTCTAAGTCAACCTTTATAGCCATAAGACCTTTCTTCCCCTTCTTTTTCTCCATAAGATGTAGAACTTCCTGAGCAATAATGATATTATCCGTACTAGACCGCCCACCAACAAAACTAGTTTGAGTATAATTGACCAGGAAATCCATGTAATTTTTAAGACGGGAAGCAATAATCTTCGTGATAATCTTAAAAATTACATTACAAAGAGAAATAGGACGAAGCTGTTTAACAGTCTCAGGAGAATCCACTTTAGGAATAAGAACCAACATCGTATCGTTAACACTCCGAATCTTGCCAGGATCATGGAAACAAGAAATAACGAAATCACAAACCGTACCTCCAATAATTTCCCAGCTGTTCTGGAAAAAAGCCACATGAATACCGTCAGGTCCAGGGGATTTAGAAGCTTCCATACTAAAAACGGCACTTTTAACATCAACAGCAGTCACATCCGCTTGTATTTCAGTAAGAGCAGACTCTGAGAGAGAAGGAAACTTAGATATAGTGATCAAAGGATCTCCATTACAAACGCCATCCTCCTTATACAACTCCGTGAAATACTCAACGGTCATTTTCGTAAGTTCAATTGGGTCAGAAATCCAAACACCCTCCTCAGTCTTCAGCATATCAATATGGCGCTTCCGCTGTTTCATCTTAACATAGGAGTGATAGAAACTCGTGTTCTTGTCTCCTAACGAAAGCCAATTACAATTAGCTTTTTGGTGCCAAAACACTTCCTCCTGAACAAGCAAAATTTCATATTCTTTCCAAAGATCACGCTGCAGCGAGATGAGGTGATCATTATAACACTCAACAAGTTTTTTGTCAATCCCCTCCAACCGTTTCATGATTGCTCTCTTCCGGTACGAGATATTCCCAAACACCACTCTGTTCCAAACCTTCACCTCCTCCGTGAAGCTCCTAGAAGCAGAAATCCAATCAGTATTTCTATTCCACGAGTTCTCAAGTAATCGAGGGAAATCATCATGAGAATGCCACATAGTTTGGAATTTAAAAATTCGTTGACTAGCGGCACCACTAACATGA
The DNA here is from genome assembly GCA_003254925.1 of Chamaecrista fasciculata. Lineage (NCBI taxonomy): Eukaryota > Viridiplantae > Streptophyta > Magnoliopsida > Fabales > Fabaceae > Chamaecrista > Chamaecrista fasciculata. The sequence goes on from QANZ01006774.1 coordinate 31,628, forward strand.
GTTTCATTAATTTGTAGAAAAACCGGTCTGTGGTCAGATTTAAGCGGATTCAAATGAGAGAGAATGAAAGTATTGAATTGATAAACCCAATCAATATTAACCAAACACCGATCAAGACGCTCCCATATGCTACCATTCCCCCAAGTATATTTAGGTCCTCTGTACCCAATATCAAACATTGCACATGCATCTACACAGCCTCTAAAATCAGTCATACTACTTCTATTAAGACCAGAGCCGCCATGCTTCTCATCACTAGACAAATAAGCATTGAAATCCCCAATCCAAGCCCAAGACTGTTGGGAATTGTAGGCGCCTAACGCAGCGGAAGCAAATATAAAATTAAAATAAAACACGCTAGGTCCTAAAATTCCCGAACGGATCCGCTAGTAGAATTTAAAACTTTTATAGATAGTGGTATACCTCACGAGTTTCAATCGATTGGTTGAACAAGGCGTGTCCAAGGAGCCCACTCCCAGCGTTCTCCCTCTGCCAGTAATCCACACGAACAGTTTCTTCGGGCACCAAGGTGCTAGCCTTCAGTTCTTTTCTCCAAAAGAACTAGGGACCAATCTACAGTGTGTTTGAACTCAAGAACTCCTTCTTGATTCAAACTCCAAAAGGTGGCGCTGTGGAGAATTCCCACAAGAACTCTTCTTGTTTTTCCTTCTCTCACAAACCCTAATTTGGCAACCACAAATCGAATTGCCTAACTCTTAGGCCAACTCGATTTTCCCCTCTCAACTCTTGAGAACCAAATTATTCCTCACTTGGAAGCTAGGGTTTTTGAAGGAGGCGAATTTTCTATCTCTCTCAACTAGGAGGATAAAAATTGCACAAATGAATTCTCTCATGGTGGCTTAACCTAGGCGCCTAGCCCTAGGGCTTTTATAATTATTTTTAGAGCATTATTATAATTCTAAATTAAAATAATAATAGCTTTCATGAATTGAATTTTAAATTATAATATTA